>JAADWR010000011.1:0-66110 GCA_023336345.1 Pythium inflatum | reverse complement strand
TATGATTGGCCAAAACTCAACATATAAAGTGGTGTGATTGGCTCTAATATTGTTTGACAGCGTATGATTGGAAGTTCGAAGTATACTAAATGCTAGATACTTGTGGCGTCCGAAACATAATGATAAGCCCCATGATGAATGCGGACATGTCCAAATAACCCCCCCAAGTACGGTACTGCACCTAAAATGTTGCTTTTTGCCAGGATTATTCGTTTTCACAGCGATTAGAAAGGTGCATCCCTAAAATCTAATCGGATCATTTATCGTTTCTTGATGTCACATACGCTTAGACAGGTTTCCGGACCCCTGGAGCGTCATAAGCTGGGTACCCCAGC
The DNA here is from genome assembly GCA_023336345.1 of Pythium inflatum. Classification (NCBI taxonomy): domain Eukaryota; phylum Oomycota; class Peronosporomycetes; order Pythiales; family Pythiaceae; genus Pythium; species Pythium inflatum. The sequence goes on along the minus strand of JAADWR010000011.1, from coordinate 65,775 downwards.
CACTTGCCACGACGGATATGACCACGCGGCTTGATGGGTTGTTGTTGTTGTGGTGGGGTGAACTGGTTACTGTCGATACAACTGAACTCTTCTAACCCTTCGCCAAGGACACGCCCACGCGTCCAACGCGGTACCTGGCCCCGCCTCCAGGTTGGGGCTGGAGACTCCGGTCCCGATCTGAGGTCGTCATACTCTGCATCATCAGAGCCTGGAGTCAGTCGCCTGTCCAACCAGGGTTGCACGTCGGCTTGATGGGTTGTTGAGGAAGGCACTTGGTATCGCGAGCAGACGGAGACTGCGCTGGCTCCCTCAAGCTCAAATGACGGCATCCATCTTCTTGCGGACGGGTCTCAAAGGATACGCCAAACCCAACGGAACAACGGCGAGTCGAGCGCGAACGCTGACCTGACGCAACCTCTGATAGCGCATCCAGTTGGTGCCTCAACCGGCTACTGCAACCTCAAACGGCGGCATCCATCTTCTTGAGAAAGGGACTTGAGGACGGAAGGCAGCGCGTGGAGCGCGGAGGCTGACGCAACGCGCGTGACGAGCTGTCTCAAGAGCGGAAGCCAGCATCGAGGTAACGCATGCAATTGCAGCGCCGAAAACTAGATGTACGGTCCTCGGCTAGGCTGCGATACGCTGTGCACCAGCCAGCAGCGTTGAAGCCTTCAACTCGGCTGCCTTGACGGCAAGCGTGACGACACAGCAAGTCCGTCTCGAGCTGTTCACGTTCCCAGTGAACTCCAGTGGATTCCACTGGGATCTACTGTGGACGGTGGCTGCTAACTAGTTCTGGGTCCCAGAGACCAGAGACGACGACATGGTGGATGAAGAAGAAGGGTCCTTTCGCGCTTCATCTATTCCGAGTGCGTTTGCAATCGCGCCACCTGTAAACACGAGCGCATCGATGCGAGCAAGGATTCGGTGCTGCACATCCGATGCATTCGTTCCGTTGGGATCGGCTGTCAGTGTGTTCGCATGGTCGCAACTCCATGACCACGATGTGAGACCTTGAAGCTCAAGATCTGTCGAGCAGCTGAAGGCGGGGTGTTCGACCGATGGACACATAGGATGGTTCTGATCGGGATTCGGTGGTGCAAAGAACCTTTGGATTTCATTCACCATGACTCAATCGTTGAGGTAAGGCCGACGACAGCAGCGCGTCACAACGTGCGATAGACCTCCAGTCTCCTACTATAATACTTCGTAATACAAGTGGAACGAACGCGGCGGAACTCCGAGAACCCAGTTCCAGTGGCTCATCCAAGGCGACCGATTTAGACGGATGTTTGAAGTCCGACCTTTGCAAAGCTGAATGGAAAATACCGTCCCAACGACGTCTCCCATCCGTTCGGCACCGATGGATTGTTCGTCGACGCGCTCAAGGATTCCGACGGACCGGACCGGCTATTCATTCAAGAAAGCTTATGCGTTTTTTATCTTTTTTTCTTTCGTCTGAGTTGAACCCGCCACGTTGTCGACGACACCGGATAGAACAGAGTGTACGTTCGTGCAGGCTGACGACGCTGCGTGGCGACTAGCAGGATGCGCATCAGCGTGACTAATGTTCGTTTCCCGCGAGATTTCGATCGTCGACCACGGTGCATGCCAAGTCGCCACGTTTTTTCGGAATGCGTTTATGTGGCTGGTGGGGCTCGGGGCGAGAAACTCTAAACTCCAAACTCGGTTAGACCACGCGCCAGTCCCTTGACCAGCAACAACGAACGACGGGCGTATCCCTCGTTATGAGAAAAACCCAAACAAGTACTATCAGAAGCTGTAGGGCACACTGCCAGCGATGTGGCGTCCGGCGAGACGCTGATTTAGTACAGTATTGCTGATACGATGCCCAGCCGATCACTACATCACGTGCGTCATCCACTTGCTGAGTCTCAGTGGACTTCTCTTCCTTCGCTCCGACGTACGACGCGCAGTATGAGTGTGTACAGTACACTGCACAGTATTCTGGAATTCCTCACACAGTCATCGACGTCCCCATCGCCGCTGGACTGTTTCCCACCGCAATTGGGTGGTTTATGTGGAGACTGACATGGCTCAGCGGCAGCATTCGCACGCCGAAGGAGGAGGTCCCGCGCTCTCTACATTGTCATGCTGAACGCGAGTCAACCCCGAGTTGCCAGAGAGTGCGGCGGCTTAAACGCCACTGTGGGATTCGGCCACATCAGAGATCCCACGGCGATTACCTTATATCACCTGGTTTTAGTGACTCGTACCCAAGGCATTATTATCAACGTCTACCGAAGTAAAACCTCACTATACTGACATAAAATCATTCCGATCCGGGTGCGTCTGGCTATTGCCATCCAAAGCGTGACAAATGCTCGGGGTGTCGTCGAGTCTTGTTGCCTCAATGCGCCAAGAGTCGAACAGCGACCACGCGAAAAGAACCGTCCGGCAATCGGCAGCGTCATTTTCAAAGCGTGATTTAGGCTCTGCGGGACTACGACTTGCCAGCCTCTGGTCCGGACCCAGCTTCTGGATCCAGAGGATCCACTCCGCTTGGCTCATGGCACGTAAGTGTCAAACACGTCAAGAGAGAGCTGGGAGCAGCAAAGAACAATCGCATCCGCTTCTGGATAGCACCGCGTTTTTAGTTTCCTTTCTCCATTCTCGTCCAGAAGAAAATTGTGGTTGAAAACGCTTTTTTTTTCTTTTCATGTTTTTCGTGTCGGCATCCATGCAAAAGGACAGTCAAAATTCGAACCGGATCTCGCGCGCAACTTGAAGGGGCGTGTGAAACTCCAGAATCGTTGCAAAGAACGGTCATCTAGTGCAGTGTTGCAGGTTGCCAGTTGAAAGTGCCCCAAAGAACTTCTGGGGCACTGCACTGGCCCGTCTACGCCCCGCGCTCCCTGGCAGAAAACTGAAAACCCATCCCCTGGATAAAACGAAAGCCCGCGTCACAGCAAGACGCGAGTGCGCGACAGTTCAGCGAGCGCGCGCGTCGTGCCCCGGCTTTTATCTTTCGTTCGCTCGCTTCGTGCGGTCCGGCGACGCGAGGCAGAGTGCGGCCATCAGGGCTGTGGGTCCGCTGTGGCCGTCCGCTCCGCTTCTCCGCTCCTCCCATCATGGGCGCGCCGCGTGCTCCTCTTCGCCAACCTTCATTTTGAGAATTTCGTTCGCCCCCAACACATTACTCGCGTGCCATCCGGAAGCGCGCGTGTGAAGTATCTGTGGTTCAAGCGGCGGCCGATCTCCTCTACGCGTCTTTCTGTCTTGTTGTCTCTCACGACAGCGAGACACTGAAGAAAGACTACAGCGTCAAGCTGTCCTAGCACCCACCAGGTACCCACTCTTTACTTGGCCCGAAGCGGCCATTTACTTCACCCCCAACGCGAGCTACGTCTCCGTCCGTCCGCCCATAAGCGACCACCCTCCGCTCCGCTCCTCTTGTTCGCGCGGTTTCTCGTCTGCGTTGTCGTGTTTTCTCCACCCGACCACCACGACGTCTGACCCTACACGCAACGATCGGAGCTTCATGTCTCCGAGTGGCTCCTTATCCCTCCTTCCTGCTGGAAGCGCAAGCTCCTTTACGACTCCGTTCCTCCCCAGTCTCCGCTCCTACCGCTCTCCGCCGCGGTCGCACGCGTCTTCCTCCTCTTGCTCGTCCTCGGACGACGACGACGACGAGGCCGCCTCGTGGACCGACCACTACCGCTACCCGACGATCCACGTCTCGCAGCTCACCAAGATCATCGACGCAAGCCTCGTGCTGAAAGGCATGGCCAGCAGCGACGATGAGCAAAAGCACGTGGCTCCTCCGTCCCAACTGCACCAGCCGTCGGCTGACCGCGTCGTGCTCTCGCCGCTCAAGCCGGACCGTAGTCACACCAACTCGCCGAGCCCAGGCACAGCCACGGCTTCGGGCATGGCAGCCATGAGCCTCAGCTTCATCATCAACGACGACAACTCGGAGAACACGCCGTCGAACCGCAAGTCGCCGGCCAACCAGCACGCCCAGATCAAGCTCCCACCGATCGCCGAGCAGACTGCGCCCACTGTCACTGGTGCCACGGCAGCGCCAGTGACATCGTCGCGTGCGTCGTCGTCGTTTGGTGTCAGTGCCATTCTCAACACGGTCTGCGCCAAGGTTGACTGCTACCGTACGATCCGCGGTCCGCCCGGGTCGTTCTGCAAGTACCACAAGCAGAGTCGCTTCTGTCGCGCCGACGGCTGCAACAAGAGCGCCAAGACCGGTGGCTACTGCATCTCCCACGGTGGTGGCAAGCGCTGCTCGTTCGAGAACTGTACCAAGAGCGCCAAGCAAGGCGGCCTGTGCATTTCCCACGGCGGCGGCAAGCGCTGCAGCGAGAGCGGGTGCACCAAGTCGGCGTTGGTCGGCGGCTTTTGCTCGGCCCACGGCGGCGGCCGCAAGTGCAAGACGAGTGACTGCAGCAAGACGGCACTGCTCGGTGGCTACTGCATTGCCCACGGCGGTGGCAAGCGCTGCCAAGTCGATGGCTGTGCCAAGAGCGCGGTCGGTGGCCACCTCTGTGTCTCCCACGGCGGTGGCAAGCGATGCCAGACCGAAGGCTGCAACAAAGGCGCGGTCCGCAACGGCGTCTGCATCCGCCATGGCGCCAAGCGCGAAGGCGTCGCGTCGTCCCACACGAGCGGCAGCCCCAGCCCCGTGAAGAGCGTCAAGAACGAGCGCGCGCGTTCACCGTAGAGCCTATAACTACGATGGTGCGTCAATTTTGCAGCACATGTACTGAAGTAGATGCATGTGAGGAGTCGATATGAAGACCGTGGAATGGAAATATAGCGTTTGTGGATGCACAACATCTCGTGAGCTCTCGCACTTCAACAAAAGTTCATTCGATTCAGTACATTCAACGAATGCTCAACGTGTCGTATGGTTGCAGTCCCGAGAACGTTCTCCGCTTCGCCACATACACCAACGGAGGTTCTTGGAAATCACCATTCAATGGTCGTCATGTTGTGCATGACGTCACTCGAGACACGGCGCACGTGCGAGTGCGACTCGCACATCGCTGCTCGTTGCTCCTCCTCCCGTCCCCTCCGCTCCGCTCCCCTGGTCCACCCTTGAACGTGTCCTCCAAGGGACCTCCCACTTCAACTTGACGTTACTGTACCCCTTTCCCTGCTTGCGACCGCCACGTCTGCCACATAACCTCTTCAAGCTTTTGCTTCCGTTTAGACGTTTGGACAGGGCGACGGGTTACACAGCTCTTCCATTGAGGTTACACGCCGTAGCGTCGAATGCGCTGTTGGATTTCTTGGCGACACGTCGGGCACTGCGAGATCAACGCGGCGCACTGGCTGCACGTCTCATGGCCGCACTGGAACACCGTGTCTTTCGTGCGGTCTTCGCAAATGATACAGAGCAACGCTTCTTGGAGCCGAGACAGCTCCATCTCGGCGTGGGACTCTTGACGCGCGAATACATTCGGGCGAGCCACTTGGGGCGGTGGCACTTGGCTAAACAGCGCGCCATCGGTACTGTCCAGTGGTGCGGATGGCGCGATGCCACTCTGGTACGGCGGTGGCTGGTCAACTGGACGTCCTTGGAACGCAACTTCGTCCGCAACTGGCCGTGGCGCAGGCGCGAGCGAGTAGTTGGATCCGCAGTTGCCAGCATTGTTTACGACAGGAAACCCGCCGGCTGGGAATCCACCGGCCGTGCCGACTGGGTACGCAGGCATCGCGGGCACTGGGGCGGGAAAGACCATAACCTCGGGTACGTTCTGCGCAAACTGATACGGCCCCTTGTTCAAGTAGCCCAACTGCTTGATCGTCTTGTACTGCTCGGGCACTTCCATGAGCGCGTGGAGCGCAAACTGCGCTAGTTTCTGGGCCCGTGATGTCGCTTGAGACGCGATTTTCTATACAATACGACTGTCAGTACACGAAGACGACAACTTGGGGATGAGAAACGTACGTGGAACTCGACAAACTGAAAGTTGTCAAACTTGCGGTTTGTGAGGTAGTTGTCAAAGTAGATCATCGACTCCCACGGGCCGTCGCCAACGCCGACCATGACGATACTGAGCGGAAAGTTGCTGGCGTACGTAATCGCATCGATGGTCTCCTTTTCGTTCTTGCTAACAGCGTGCGCGGGGATATCGACCGAGCGCGTGACTTGGCCGTCAGCAATGATCACGAGGATATGGTATTGGCCCGTTTGGTTCACAATATTGACGGCTTGGTTGATCAGTGGCGCAAACGACGTCGGGCCGGCCATTACGACGTTCGGGACAATGTCGCGGTACCGCCAGCGGATCGTCTCGAACGGAAAGCCCGCTTGTGTCGCGTTGGTCGCAAACGTAAAGACGCTATTGTCGGCCGTGATATCGTCACCAAAGCCAAAGACTGGAATGCAATTGTCTTCGTCAAAGTCGCGCAGCGAGAGGCCAATGCTCTCGATCACGTCTTCGTATGGGTTGGGGGAATCGACATTGTCAGTGTTGTGGAGCGAGCGGCCGCCAAACGTGCGCTTGCCACTCCATTCGTTTGACTTGGTGACTGTAGGAACAGAAAGAGCGCGTGAGGAATGTAGCCATGTGACTATGCGTCTTGTTTCGCGTACAGTCCATGCCGATAATGAGGTTGCAGCTCTCGAGGCCGTTGCGGCGCAGCGCTAATCACACGAGTAGATAAGCCCCTTCCCGTCTCCCCCTTCCGGGTATAATGGCGTCGTACCTTGTGTGACTTGGTCGACGGTCGTAAACTCGTCGGGGATCATCTGCATCGACGGTCGCGTCGGCGGACTGCGCTGCGGCCCCGTGTACGTGCGCGTCTCGCGGCGGTGAGAGTGGGAAGAGCTGGTACTCGCGCTGTTGCCCATGGAGAGATACTGCGTCTATGCGTCTAACTGAGTGGCGTGATGTCTTGTCTCCCGAGAGAGAAGCTGTCGAATGGGTCCTTGTCCTCGACGTCAAATCTTCTCTCTTCGCAGTGAGGAAAATGGGAGGAGGAAGGGGAACACCCAAAGAGGGAGAGAAAAGCAAAGGGGGAAGGAATGTGTGTGGGGACTGTCACTCACAGACATTACCAAAAGACGTCGTAAACATACCACACCACGGTAGAGTGGGATGAAGCAGAACACCCTGTCTTGGACGATGAATTCAATGATAGACCTTGTTCTGGAACATCAACCAACCACCCTCTGAACCCAACAAACGTAGTACTAACGTAATGCATGCTATCGATCAGCTGAACAAGTGGATCAAATTCGTGAATAACTAACATATGATATTTCTGAGTTCTTTGAGATGGGTTCACAAGTGATAGAGTTGCACGATCCGATGGACTCACAAACCCAACGCAATGGAAGCAGCAGCAGTACACACATTGTGTGACACTGGGATTGTTGCTCGCATCATGAGAGTCACACGACGCCAACTGCCCCGCTCAGAGCAGCATAAGATAGCGATCGCTCGTCGAGTTCCGTGCCCAGTACTCTCCTGGCAGAGTCTTCACGAGTACGTACTCTGGAGTAAACTCAAGGGCTCGCAAGCACCTGACAAGAGTCTATGGACGCCACGCTGTGCTGGACACGTGCGTGGACAAAAGAGGCTGTGACTCCAGACCAGTTCATCTATCCACAAACGCAATCGTGTAAATAAGTTCCATGTCTATTAGACGAACAATCCAGTCCGGCGACGCGGGTCGTACGCCAGCATGGTATTGGGCGGCGACGTGTCACCTTCTTCCATGGTCTGTCCTGACTCGATCTGTCGTCGAATCGCTTCTTCTGTCTCGAGCTGCTTCTTGATCAGGCGCTTGCGCTCGTGGCGCGCGCGGCGCGTCTCGTGCATCTCAAACACTTCAATGCCGATCAAGCAAAACTCGCACACGAGCGTAATGAGCGCGACGCGAAACTTGGGACCGCTTGCGAGGTCCATCTTGAGCATGACCTTGAAGATCGCCGCGTACGCAATGGCCGTAACGATCGACGCAAGGAGCAGATTGTACTTGTAGTTGCGCGCTTTGCGCAAGCGCTTGATCTTCCAGCAAAAGAGAAACTTGCCAAAGTACACGACAAACCACGCGCACACGAGCGGCGTCGGGTAAAAGACGTAGACCCACTGGAGCATGCGCTGGTTCTCGTCCAATTGCGCGTTCGAGAGCTGGAGCTTTTGGGACAAATAGTCGGACGCAAAGTGCGTGCCAGCGCCGACTGTGAAGAACGACGCGACGAGCGCAAAGATCGAAAAGATCGTGAGCGACGCGTAGATGAAGCGGTAGAAGCGCTTCTTGTGGATGAAGCCCCAATAGCCGTCCGAGACGGAGAGCATGCGCGAGAACTCGCGGCGCTTGCCCATTTTCGCGGATACCTTGGGGGAATAGAACGAAAGGCCGATATGCGTTCTGCGCGATGGAATGTTCTGCGGTTCTGTTCCTCCACGAGAGTTTTGAGTTGCGGTGGGTGCGCGCGAGGCCACCTACACCTGGCTCCAGCGTGAAACGTCAGGAAAACTGTGGACTGAAACGAACCCACCCAACGACACTATACTTGTTATTTGTATGCGTCCTCCTAAATCCGAGTCGTTCCGTCACACGCAAGTTGCACCACCTCCACAACTCAAAACTCAATCTCCAACACCACCATGGGTCCTGGCACGCCGCCGCCAGCGCACGCGCCGATGAACAAGCACCTGGAGCTCCAGTTCCTCAAGGCCAAGATCGCGGCGCTCGAAGAGACGATCACGACCGAGTCGCTCAAGATGCTCGTGGTCTGCGGCCTCGAACTCTACCTCTCGCAGGCGCTCGTGCTCTCGCTCTTTGAGTGCGTCGATGCGTCTAAACGCGACGTGCAAGAACTCCGGTACATGGAGAGGATGGCGTGGATCCCGTTGCTCTGGGGACTTATCCTTGCGTTTGGCCACCGGGTACTCCCGTCGATTGCGCCATCGCCCGAGAACCTCGACCGTAATTTACGGAACGCCAAATTGCTCACGTGGGTCTATACGCTGGCGTTTCTGATCTGGGACAAAGATATGGGGATTAAACGCGGCCCAGCGCTCCAAGTCGCGCTAATGTTCTCAATCTGTGATATTGCGCGATACGAAATGGAGATTAATCACCTCATTGACGACGACGACGACGCAGTAGACGCGGACATGGAAATGGAGAAACTGGCGGACGCCGTGGACGTTGCGGGACGCGCGACGAACGAAGAAGAAGCGCTCAAAGCCATGCGACAGGCGATTGCGAATCAGAACGGAGGGGACGAAAGCGACGAAGAAACCATGGCGGCCGAAGCCGAGCTCCAAGAGTTTTACAGGCGACAGCAGACGCTCGAGAATCGTCCTATGCGGTAATATTAATATTGAAATGACACGTGTTCAGGCGACAAAAGGATCCCTTAGCGCAGCCAAATAGTGTGCATTCCTGCGTTCTACTACTAGTCATATGGTTCTCCGTCGATGGCTGCGTGCGTGGAGCCAGTGCGAACGATCGGCAAAGAACTCGCAGCCTTCGCTCCACAACTCCCAGTGCAGCGACGACGTCGAGTGGCGACGGCACGGCGCTTCTCTAGGCTTTGTGAGATCCGACGTTGAGTGCGTGCGCGCGAGCGGCAAGGCGGTCTCGTGAGCTGTACGCAAAACGTCAGCGCTTGTATCGAATTTCAGAACGACTGTCTCCAGCAGTCGTTCCAAGCGCTTCATCGTGCGCGTGCGCGGGCTTTGGGGTCCTGAGAATGGCAAAAGCATGTCGCCAACGTTCAGGATGGCCGCGTGGATGGGTGTGGGCACCACGATGGCGCTCATGGGAGTGGAAGGCTTGGACTGGAAGGAGGTCTTTTTGACTGGCATGACAGCGACGCTGCCAGTCGTTCTTGACTTTATGCGATCCGCCTGGACGTCGTTGCCTTCCGCTGTAGCTTAGAACAATCACAACGGGTCTCTCCACTTGCGAAAACCATTCCCACTCGATCTCAAAGAAAGAATCTGTGACGAAGCGCGATTGGGTTCAGAAACAGACGCATTCACACGTCACAGATCAACATGATTGGGTGGTCTGTTCTCATTTGACTGCACAGCGAGTATCACGAGCACAGCGATCATCACGTTGGCGCAACACCAGTAGATACCACAGCACACGACCCGAGAGAACTGACAACGCAACGGATCTCGCGTTCTTCGACGACACGACAAAACGTCTAAACGGCGCGTTGCGTTTCACAATGGCGTTTGACCAAATCCACAATGTCCGTGTGCGGACGAAGCAGTCGCTTGCTGTCTTCAAAGTCGCGGTGTTGGCTCCACACTTCCCGCTGCAGCGATGACGTCGAGTGGCGATGGTGAGAGGCATCAGAGGGTTTTGACAGGTCGGAGCACGAGCACGTGCGGCGCAGAGATCCGTTGGCATCGTGCGCCGCGCAAGAGATCGCGTTGGGTATCGGGATTTCGCACGAGGTTTTGTAGCAGCGTTGTACGCGGGCTCTTGGGGCGTCGAAAGGTCTTGGGTCGTTTGAGGACGCTGTCCACGATTATTGGTCCGCGTATTCGTTCGTTCGAAAGTGAAGTCTATTGAGCGCAATGAATGTACTCTAGTAGCTCCTACCTTTTCTACACAATAAAGACGAGAGGAGAACATCATCAACGTGGCTACCGAGGTGATCGGCCAGCCACGGATTGAGGTCATTTCGGAGGTAGCTCGAGAGCTGCTCGTGACCGGGGCGTGCCGTGGGGTGGACCACTTGTGAGCTTGTGGTGGTGTCCATGGCGTGATTGGCGAGTGAGTCCGCCATACGGTTGTAGGCTCTGAGGTGGTGATGCCACTGGCGGACTGCGACTTGATCCGCGAACCTGCGGGCCGTGAGGTATAGGCTGCGCAGAGTGCGGTTGTGAGGGGGTCGATATGACTTCATCTGCCGAACGATGAGAGCACTGTCGCCGACCACTTCGAGCCGCGGCCAGCGGTAATATTGGCCCGCGTATGTGAGTCCCAGTCGGCATCACCATGGCGTTCACGGTCGTTGGGTCTCGCGAACGCCATGGCCGAATGCGATTACGAGGCATCGCGGCAATGAGCCGAGGCCGTCGCCTCCCGCAACTCGAAAGTGTTCCCATGAGAGTGAGCAACTGCAGTTCCGGCAGCTCTATTCTCGTGCTATGAAACCCTCCACATTGAACGCTGGGGTTTGGAAACGGAATGCGTCCTTTTGGCGTTTTTGCTGCTTTTGCTGCTTCGAAAGGGGAGGTGTGTTTCTATCAACAGGTTCCCAAACCGGGTTTTATTTGGAGCTACTGTACCTCCGTTCATTGCCACACCACAGATGGCACGTTTATGTGCACGTGGATGAGATTTACTACAACCGCCCGTGCATAAACGTGTATTTTGTGTTTCTGAGTCCCACAAAACGGACGAAAGCACAGCGCTGGACGATGGCAATCGCCAACTGCACCAGAGATGCCACATAGAACAAGAGGCCCACACTCGCATCGAAGAGGACTATGTCCTTTCTGCCAAGATCAATTTCATCCGATCGGATGTACCACGAAACACGCAGAAAGCTGTCGATTTCATCGCGTGGATACATTTCCGAATCCAAATGGCTACAACGCCACGTGTCGTTCACCTGCTTCTTGAGCTGCTTCGCCAAGTTCTCTCAGTCGGTTCTGGAGCCAGGTCTCGACCGATCGATGGTGACGTCTCCGTGCTGCCTCGAGCGCTGCTTCCAGCACATTAACTTGATTGAACTGCGTGGGGCGGTGCGCGACGAGCCACTCCATACTGCGTACGTGACCCATGCTAGCGGCGCCAATCATCGCGCGCGTCGTACAGCCTTCATGTCGGTGGATCCCTAAAAATTCCAGCATTTCGACGTGTCCAATGCGCGCTGCAGCATCCATGGCTTCGGTCGAACATCCTTCATTGCGGTTGAAATGGAGCCATTTCACCACGTCCAAGTGCCCAAACTGCGCGGCATTATCCATCGCACGCGACGTACAGCCTTCGTGACGGTTTGCATCGAGAAACTGGATTATCGCGAGGTCGCCGCTCTTGGCCGCGAGGTCCATGGCGTCCGTTGAGCAGCCTTCTGTCCTGTGCTCGTGAAGCCACCGAACCGTATCGAGATGGCCGTTGCACGCAGCCAAATCCATGGCCCTGGACGTGGCGCCGCCAGTCGGACACCGGTTTTCGTGGAGCCACTGGACCAACTCCAAGTGCCCTCGCGCCGCAGCACGATCAATCTCGCCGTGGCCAACAGGATCGTCGGGGCGCGTTGCGTGGAGCCACTGAACCAGCTCTATATGGCCGTACGAGATCGCTTCGTCGATCGGTCGAATCGCGCTCGTTCGGAAATGCTGTGGATAATGAGCGTGCAAGTACTGTACGATGCGGAGATGGCCTTTGGCTGCGGCGCGCCAGACCGCGTGGTCAGAACATCCTTCCTTGCGGTTCTCGTGGAGCCACTGAACGACTTCAAAATGCCCGCGCTCTGCAGCACCGTTCATCGCCGCGACTGAGCACCCTTCTGATCGATTCATATGAAGCCACTGGACGATCTCCAAATGGCCGTTCATCGCCGCCAAGTCCATCGCGCGCGTCGTCGTCCCTTCCGGGCGGTTCTCGTGGAGCCACTTGACCATCTCTAAGTGGCCATTCCCGGCCGCGTGGATCATCGCGTAGACCGTGCAGCCTTCAGTTCGGTACTTGTGGAGAAACTTGACAACGTCCAGGTGGCCAGCGCCGGCCGCGCCGTTCATCGCCATGAGTTTGCAACCTTCGCTGCGGTTCCAGTGGAGCCACTCGACGACCGCCAAGTGGCCGTTGGTCGCAGCCAAGTCCATGGCCGACGGCGTACAGCCTTCGTCGCGGTGTTCGTGGAGCCACTGGACCACGTTCAAATGCCCGTGCTCGGCAGCCTCGACCATGATCGTTACGGGAATGCGCTCGGTCGGGCGGTATGAGAGGAGCCACTCGATCGCGCAGACGTGGCCGTGGGCTGCGGCCCGCGCAAGCGCGTCGTTCATAGAAAATTCTAGTCCTTGTTGATGTTCCGCGTCTGCAGTCTTGGCCAAATGGTCGAGCAAATGCACAAACCCAGCCCCGGCCGCGGCTTCGACGGTCCAGCGCTTCGACGCGTCGAGAAAGGACGCGAGGAGCGACACGACGTGCGCTAGCGCAGCGATGGACTCGCGCTCGCGGACGACAACGTAGAGACTCGTAATGAGCGAACGTGGCGCGAGCGTGAGACGGGCGCGCGACGGCGGCGCTGGCGGTGGCGATGCCATTCTTGTTCTTTGGTGGAAATGAGGGGATCATACCAACATTCTGCTTTCGTACCTAAGTGAATCAGGTAGCAACCATCACTCTTCATTCGTATTTAGTACTAGCGCCACAGTACGCTATGTGTCTTTTCATGGTGGATCGCGGCAGATGAATCATGGCGCTGTCATCACTCGGCAAGAAGATCGGCTTCGCGTCGCGCTGTCACCGCCATGAAGGGAACTCGCATTCCAAGAGCAGTACTATCCGATGCGCCCTTTCTCAGCGCTCCGTTTTGCGGTGGAAGCGCATTCGCCCGATCTCTAGAAGCGTCGCAATCGTCGTTTTCGTCGCCTGGGTTTCCTTTTCTATGGTGGCGGACGCCATGGTCATTCGCCGGCCGTGGACGACGCAGCACTGGTGCCGCAGCGTCGAGTCGCCGCGATGGCCGTTTGCGTATCAGAAGTACAGCGCCCAGCGCGTCGAGTGGAAAGGACGGACCAACTCGAACAAGCAAGACATGCGCCACGAGTGCACGGTCCTCGGCGTCGCGAGCAAGTGCCACCGGTGCGAAGACATTGCGTGCGGTCCAACGAAAGCTGCGACGTGTGCGTACCAGATCCAAGGCGTCGACTGGACGCAGCTGCCCAAGAACATTCCGACCGTGACGGATGTGCCATGGGCCGTCGGCGGGACGCACCGGTACGACTATGGAAATGCAGCAACCCAGGCGATTTGTCTCTTTGTGTCGGGTGGGGACTGTATCACGCCATTTGCGACCGACTATAGCACGTGCTCAGTGCGCTGTTGGGGTTCGACGGGATCATCCGGACGGATTAAATCGGTGATGCATCCCGAACGAGGCGACGCCAGCAAGCTCGCGAACGGCGACGCTGAAGCGTCCGATATCTGGAGTTTCCCGACCAATTTCTCAGTCGACGGTAAGCCCCAAGGCCAAGTGACGACGCTCGCGGGATCTGGTGTTCGCGGGCTGCAGAATGGCGCGGCAGCAACAGCGCAGTTCAACAACCCACAGGACGTGGCCGTGGATTCGACCGGATTTGTGTACGTAGCAGACACGGACAACCATTGTATACGCAAGATCGATCCGACCACGAATAGCGTGACAACGTTGGCGGGCGATGGTGTGCAAGGATACAAAGATGGTGCGGCAGCTGCAGCACGGTTTTCATTTCCGACGGGGATCGCTGTGTGGGAAGACACGTCGAACAACGGAAAGGTGGTGGTGTTTGTCGCCGATACAGGCAATCACCGCATCCGCAAGATCGTTGACGGCATCGTGTCGTGCTTTGCTGGGTTGTGTGGAGCCGGTGTCGAGAGTGCAATTCTCACGAGAAGTCCCGCTGTGGTTCATGCTGGTCTCGCGGACGGAGACTCGGTCAGCTCGCGCTTCGATTCGCCGATGGGCATTGCAGTCGATTTGAGTGGTGCCGTTTTCGTGGCTGATACTGGTAATCATCTTATTCGGCGGATTGGGTACGTTGCCAAGTTTGGAAGGTTTATCATCGCTTCTAATCACATACGGTGTTATTTTCCTTGGGTAGGACTGATGGGGTGACCAAAACACTCGCGGGCAACGTCGCACCCAGCAACGATGTTGACACGCCAGGTTGTGTGACACCCTGTCTACGAGGAGTTGCTGGGTTTCGTGATGGCAACCTCACGTACGCGCAATTCAATAGCCCTCGTGACGTCGCCATTGGTCTGTCATCAACTGTTGTCGTCGCCGACGGCCATCGAATCCGACGGATTAACTACGATGGCACGACGTCTGTTCTTGAAGGTATCACGTCCGCGAATCGTGTGGTCACGCTCGCTGGATCGACAGTTCCCAGCAATCTCGATGGTTCTGGTGACGAGGCAACTCTGCGTGCTCCTGCTGGAGTCACTGTCAGCGCGGACGGTCGTGTCTACGTTGTTAGCCCAATCTCATGCAAGGTGCGACAGATCTCAACAGCGACTCAAGTGGCTCGGCCAGTGAGTTGTTCGACAAGGTTGACGCAAGTACTGCTTCCCAGCGGTTGCTCCTCGTATGAACCTCCAGTGGATGAGCTGTTTCTTCGAGTTTCCCCCGTCACATACAATGTCTACTACAACTTCAAGCAGCGTCGCGTCAGTGACTCGATCGACGGATCAACTTTGCTCGGAAGACAGATCAAGGACTGCACCGGAGTACCTCCTATTGACGCGTTTGAGTTAGGAACCATGTCCCTCGCAAGGCGCAACTCGTCGACCCAAGCCGAGATAACTGACGACAAAGAGGACCGAGAAGATGGAACGACAATCAAGGTGAACTGCCCTGGCGGTTGCGATGTGGTATCGAACGTCGTTTACGGATACAACATCTACATGGACGAGTCCTCTATCTGCGCTGCTGCCATTCATGCTGGTGTGATCACGCAAGCGAGTGGAGGGTTAGTTGAGGTCATGCTTGAGAGAGGCGTCAACTTCTACGATGCGGCGGTGAAGACTGGCTCCACTGCTAACGGTGTTACCTCGTTGAGTATGCCGACTCTAGCTACCAGCGCTGCACGATTGTTTAGTGTTCGTCTGTACCCGCTAGCGCAAGTCGAGATGCAGACGGTTGCGGGTGCACCGTCTGCGCTGCTCAAGAGTGGCTGTGGGTTTGCTGATGGAATGCCGCCCCTCGCAGCGAGGTTCAATGGTCCTCATGGAATCGAAATTTACTCTCAGCAAAGCCCCTCGCGCACACGCCAGCTTGTGATTGCCGACAGTTGGAACCATCGTATTCGCCGTATGACCGCAACATGTTCCAAGGTCTGTGAGAATGGTGGTACGTGCGTGGCCACCGACACGTGCTCATGCGCTACTGGATGGTCCGGTGATGACTGCTCGATTCCAGTGTGCTCGACAAAGTGCTCTGGGCGTCAAGTTTGTGTCGGACCCAACACGTGTGCGTGTATACCTGGATATCGCGGCGCTCCGACGTGCAATACGCCTATCTGTGTCCAAACATGTGCGAACGGTGGATCCTGCTCAGCTCCAGACACTTGTTCGTGCTCCGCTGGATGGTTCGACTCAAACTGTACGACTCCAGTTTGCTCCCAAACGTGTGGAAATGGAGGGAACTGCACGGCTCCAAGCACGTGTAGCTGCCCTTCAGAGTGGAGCGGCGCGGACTGTCGTGTTCCAGTCTGTACCCAGCCATGCAAGAATGGAGGATCGTGCGTCGCACCCAACACGTGCTTGTGTGCAGCTGGTTGGAGCGGTCATGACTGTGGTATGCCTGTGTGCCCGCAAGGTTTCTTCGCCCCACATCCCAGTGGATTTCTGAACGCGCTCTGGCGGCCGTTCTCCTTTGAGAATTATGTCCCGTGCGATCTTTCTAAGTGGTGTGATCAGACGAACGAGTTCGACTGTCTCTTTCGCACGAAAAGTCCAATCGTTCAGGTTGCTTACGGAGCGACAGGCCGAGCGCGCACGGGGCGAGTTCTTGACCCAAACATTGATCCAAAGACTCCACTCGCACACGGGTGTCTACTGATTGAACTGGACAGTACCGCTCTCTCTCAGTATCAATACCTGAATGAGAAGAACGATACGAGCGGCTATTATCGATTTTCACCAAAGGTGCCATTTGGTTGGGATGCGTCTGGCGCTCCATGGCGAGGTATCGCTCAACCGGAGATTGGCTTTTTACCGCCATTCAACCGTGCAAGTGACAGACAAGTGGCAGTCGTTGAGAAGCGGAGCGTTGTTCAAGGCGTGTACGCGTGCGCAAACGGAGGGAGCTGTTTATCACCGGGTGTATGCCAATGTGCGCCTGGTTGGATAGGCTTCGACTGCCGAACGCCTGTATGTACCCAAGGATACTACACGCCAACTCAAGCCACATACTTTGCATCGGAACCCCCAGAAGCTAAAGACCCACGACAACCAACGTCAAACCCAACCTATATTGCTACGGTCGAAACAATCGCTTATGACACTGTAGCGACTACGACAACAACAAGAGGTGGGGTCCGGTACCGTTTGTCGAACGGGAACCAAGGCGGCTATGCGTGCTCATCACGAAGCATCACAGAATGGGAGAAACCAGAAACCATCGGTCCCTACGCATCAGCGGAGTACTACTTCGAGCATCCCAACTACTTTTCCGGCTACATGGACAAAACCATGCAACTCGACGGGTACTCCCACACATACTGGCAGAACATGTACTGGCCGCCTTTGTACCAGCTGACCAAGCCGCTGTTGGACGACACACGTGAAGGCTGGAAGCGAGGCGGCACATGGCAGCGCATCACCGGTTCACAGTGGCAAAAGGGAAAATGCCTCACGCTGTTTGAGAGGAAGTGCGCAAAGCAATCGATGTTGGATCTGCTTACGTCGACCTCCGCGGTCGTCGCTGATACCGATGCTTCGTACCGTCCTCAAGTCACATACACGATCGCGAAGGCTACGCGTATCGGCTTTTGGAACCAAACAGTCACTGGCGACTGCGTCGACGAAGTCTTGTATGGCTGCTACAACAATGGCACGTGCATCGCCCCTGACACTTGTCGGTGCTCCAAGGGTTGGCAAGGGCCAGACTGCTCTGTCCCGATTTGTGAGCAGCCGTGTCTCCACAGCGGCAATTGTACGCTTCCAAATCGGTGCACATGTGAGATCGGATGGACAGGGAACGATTGTTCTATCCCGATGTGTGCACAAGATTGCCTGAACGGTGGCAAGTGCGTCCAACCGGACAAGTGCCAGTGCGTCACGTGGCCTTCCAAGTGGCGCGATGGTCGCGAAGATGGAGGCGAACCAGTTTTCAAGACCCCCGAAGGCCAGGCACAGATCACGGGTTACACAGGATATGACTGCAATACGCCGATTTGTGTGCAAGCTGAGACGTTTGTGCTCAATGCCCCGCGCGATACGCCCGGTTTCCTGTCCCTTCGTGGTCATGGAAAGGATGGTAAACTGACGTGCACGACGTATCGTTGCCCGCAGTTTGACGAAGAGCTCATCTCAAACGATGGGGGCTCCTTTCAGAGTGGATGTTCTGTCGGAAATCCCCAACCGAACTACCCAAGTCCCGCCTCAAACTTGACAAAGATCCGAAGCATTCGCAACTACAATGACTCCCTCAACGCCAAGCGTATGTCGGACGGCTTTCTCTGTGGAAATCTCGTGTGGGAAGAAGGCAACTACACAACTGGACGCTACACACGCATCAACTACCTTAACATAACCAAGGTTGGCCCAGACAAATGGGAGTACGGCGTGACAACACCAGGGGAAGGCGTCTTTATGTGCTACAACAAAGGCTCGTGCATCGCCCCAGACACTTGTTCATGCGGGGACGGCTGGCAAGGCATTGACTGCAATATTCCAGTCTGTCGATTTCTCCAAGCGAATGGATCGGTCGTCACAGGCTGCCTCAATGATGGGGTTTGTGTGGACAAGGATCAATGTCGATGTATCACTGTCGAGTCCGCATTACATGAAAAGTACCCGACGGCTCCCCGTGGGCTAACAGGCTACACCGGCTCAGATTGTGCTATTCCGGTCTGTATCCAAGGCATGTTTGATCCGCTTTGCAGTGTGCGCGGTGTTGGTGGCGTCGACGGATGCTACCGCTGTAAAAACGGCGGTCTATGTGTGGCGCCGGACGTGTGCAAATGCGCAGAAGGCTGGACAGGCTTTGACTGCAGTCAACCGATCTGCCAGCTTGACAGCGTGAACAGCACCGCCCGAGCCCAGCTTTTTACCGTCGACGATCAGAAGGTACTCAATTTTATGGCAGATCCGTGTGGCACGAACGGTGGGCGCTGGGGTAAGGAGATGATCAACGGCGTCCCGATTGGCCAAGGAAACTGTACGCTGCCAGGGAAATGCACGTGCCTTTGCCGGAAAAAGTATGACCCCATACTGTGCAAGAGGACAGGCGAATTTTGTGAGAAGCCTTGGCACGATCCGTTTCATCGCTCGATCCCGCCAGGGTATGTGTATGGCACCAAGAACTGCGTCGACGGGTTTCAGGGACTCGAGGACGAGAACGGCAATTTCATTTCGTGTCACCTCCAGATCTACGTGCCTTCACTGTATCGTCGATACTCGGTGTCGATGATTGCGATTCTGACGGTCGCAAGTGTGATTGTGCTCATCGCGTGGAATCAACTCCGCAAGAACCTTCGGAAGCGACGGTTGCTCGCCAAGGCTGAGCGACGACGCTCGCGCAAGAACTCGGAAGAGAATCCAGTTGCTCAGCGCAAGGGTGGTGCCTTTGCGCATGCAAAACAGTCCTAGCGTGATAGAAGAATGATGTATTTCGGAGCAGCGGCTTGACATGGAACGTATTTATCCGCGAGATAATCATCCAACTCAGGATGTCTATCCGATCCGCTAAACCCGACTGCTCTCCTCGTCATCCAGGTACTTCGTGAAAACTTGCAAAACGGTACTTGTCAGCGAACTTACGCTGTCATCTCCGATGGGCTGACGGTGCCAAGTTGTTCGAGTTGCCTGCGCAGCCACTCTTCAATGCCCGACCGACGCCGGCGCCAAGCGATCTCAACTGCAGTTTCAAGTGCCCTGGCATTGTTGAACTGAAACGGACGGTTTGTCAATAACCACTTGACGACGCGTGTGTGGTTCTCGACAATTGCATTCTCCATTGCACGGGCGGAACAGCCTTCCGTGCGGTGCGTGTTCAAGAACTCGAGCATTCGAACGTCGTTGTTCTTCGCGGCCGCATCCATGGCAGCCGTCGTGCACCCTTCTGTGCGGTGCGTGTTCAAGAACTCGAGCATTCGAAGGTCGTTGTTCTTCGCGGCGGCATCCATGGCAGCCGTCGTGCACCCTTCAAGGCGGTGCGTGTGGAGCCACTGGACAATGTCCAAGCGTCCCTTTTCCGCGGCATTGTCCATTGCCCGTGGCGTGCAACCTTCGTGGCGGTGCTCGTGGAGAAATCGTAGCACCTGTAGATGGCCTCGCTTGGCCGCACGGTCCATGGCATCGGTCGTGCAGCCTTCCGTTCGGTTTTCATGGAGCCATTGCACCGTCGCCAAGTGCCCGTTTGCCGCCGCCATGTCCATGGCTCGTGGGGTACAGCCGCCCGACGGGCGGTGGACGTGGAGCCACTGCACGAGTTCAAGGTGCCCGTCGGCAGCCGCACATCCAATCTCGTCGACACCTACGGGATCTTGTGGACGTCTGGCGTGGAGAAGCTGAACAATGTCCAAGTGGCCGCACGCAATCGCGCGGATCATCGGTGGGATCGACGACGTCACGAAGAAGCGGTCGAAATGCGCGAGCAAGAACTCCATGACGTCGACGTGGCCGCGCTCGGCGACGCGCCAGACCACGTGGTGCGTGGGCCGTTCGGAACGGTTATCCAAGAGCCATTGGAGGACGTCAAGATGGCCGTTCTCAGCAGCGCCATTCATCGCACCCGACGAACATCCTTCTTTCCGGTTCACGTGGAGCCATTGGACAATGTCCAAGTGCCCGTTCGTCGCGGCCAGATCCATGGCGCGTGCTGTCGCTCCTTCTGCACGGTTCGTATGGAGCCACTGGACCATTTCCAAGTGGCCATTGCCGGCCGCATCACACATGGCTCGCGACGTGCAGCCTTCGTCACGATGCTCGTGAAGAAACTGCACAATCGCCAAGTGGCCGTTCGCAGCTGCGCCATTCATCGCCGCGATCGTACAGCCTTCGCTTCCGTTCGTGTGGAGCCACTGGACCATTTCCAAGTGGCCGTTTGTGGCGGCAACGTCCATGGCGTTCTTCGTGCAGCCGAAGTCGCGATTATGGAGCCACTCGACAACATGGAGATGGCCGCCTCCGGCCGCAGCGTCCGTGGCGAAAGGCGGCACGTGCCCGTTCACGCGGTACGCCAAGAGCCACTGGAGCACGTCGAGATGGCCGTTGCCTGCGGCGCGCGTCGTCGCGTCACTCATGTCGAACTGGAGCTGCGCAAACGCCGAGCGGCGCTTGGTCGTCGCGAAGCGCGTGAGCTTGTCGGCGAGGAACGAGAGGAGATGCACAAAGCCGCGCTCGGCGGCGCGCTCGACGGTCCACGCCGACGTGTCATCGAGAAACGCGGCGAGCGCGTGGACGACGTGGCGCAGCGACGAGACGTCATCACGCTCTCGGAGGACGACGCGAAGCGACGTGAGGAGCGCAATGTCGTGCGTCTCGAGACGCGAGTGGACGCGGCGGCGCGGAAGCGACGGCATTGCAGGCAAATAAGAAGTGAAGTGGTCTCTTGGTGAAGAGCTCCATGTCCCTCTAACCATCATTCCCATGGCTATCGACCAGCATTCCTATCAATCCTAAATTACGCTTGTAGACTTGTATTTACTGATGTAGCCTTACTGATACAATTGATTTACAGAAAGCAATTTCCATCGAATCGAGCAGAGACTTTGGAGCGATGGCAGCATCGGGACGTCTCGATGAGCTCTACGCGACGCTCGCGCAACACGCCGGCGGCATTGAGCCGCTTTTGGACTCGTTTTTCGAGTTTCTCCACCGCAAGACCGACTTTTACGTGGTCGCGCAGGACCCCGCGGCGCGGCGCATGGGCTTTGCGCCCGGCGTCGCCCAGCAAAAAGTAGGCGATGCAGACGACGCGCTACGCTGCATGTTGCGGCTCACACACTCGCAATGCGTCGTAGGTACTAGCGGCGTTTCAAAAGTATCCGCTCAAGCATGTAGACGCAGCGCCGCCGTCGCCACCAGCGCCCAAGCAGCAAGCGCCAGCGAAAGCGAAACCCAAAGCAGCGCCAGCGCAGGCGCCTGTCCGGCTCACCGACAAGGGCAAGCAGCGTACGTAGCACAGGCCGTCGGTCTAGAGCGCCTGCTAACCGTCCTATAGTTCCTGAAGGCAACGGCGGTCGCACGGACAAGTACACGTGGACCCAGACGCTCGAAGACGTCACGGTGCGTAACCAGCGGAGCGTCCGCCAATGTCATTGTGAACTGACTAGCGCGTTACGACAGATCCAACTGCCGCTGCCCGAAGGCTCGCGCGCCAAAGACGTCGATTGTCAGATCCGCTCGAACCATTTGCGCGTTGCGTTGCGCAGCGGTCGTGTCCTGATCGACGGCGAGTTGCCCGAGAAAGTACGCGCCGACGAAAGTCTCTGGTCGATCGAAGGCACGCACATGATGCAAATCTCGCTCGAAAAGATCAAACCGACGTGGTGGGCGAGCGCGCTCGTGGGCGACGCCGAGATCGACACGAACGAAGTCGACTCGACGCGACAAATCAGCGAGTACGACGACGCGACGCAAAGTGCGATCCGCAAAGCCATGTTTGACCAGCAGCAAAAACACCGCGGCCTTCCGACGAGCGACGAAATGGGTACAGAGCAGCTCTTGGCCCAAGCACGCAACCTGCCGAATGCGCCACCGATTTGAAAACACTGAAAATCAAAATCGTATTTACGCATCTACAAAATGCCCCAGTTGCGCTCAAACGCGTTGAGCAAGCGCGTGATCGCGTGCGCGCCGCTGAGCGGGTACTCGGAAATCGAGATTTGCTCGTCCAACTACAGGTGGGAACAAGTTAAAAACCGGCCCAACCCAACGGGAGAAGCGAGAATACGTACGTAGCTCGTGTTCTCCTTGTCAATGTGGCCGTGGGCCATGGCGCCAAAGATAAACACGACGGGCTCGTCCTTCGGGAGCGTCTCGACCCACTCCCACGGGTTCACGAGCTTGCCTGTTCGCGTAAGCGCTGTTGTGCACACCGAAGATTAGCCCACGCACGACAAGCACTGCTGCTTACGAAAGAGCGTACCGTATTTCTTGGCATTCGCCGGCAAGTGCCGAGTCACGGGGTTCTTGATCACACTCAAAAGCGTCTGGTTGCCGTCGGTCGAGCGGATCTTGAGCGTGTGGAGCAGTTGCACTGTGCCACAAACCATCAGTACGCATCCTAGCAACGCTATGGTGTTCCACGTACCCATAAGACCGGCAAAGCGCTTGTACGTGCGCGGCACGCGCATCTGCGAGCTCACGTCAATGAGCACGCCCTTGCTCGAGTGGATGTAGATCTTGAGGTACCCGGCCTTGTTGAGCGGCGAGTCGAGCACGGCCATGAGCTCTTGGTGGAGAATGTCGGGGCGCGACTGCGACGGGTCCTTGTTGAACTTCTTGTGGATGCCTTTGTGGTCATCGCAGTTCAGGAGCTGAAAGCCCTTGGACGTCTTGACGGTCTCGAGCGCCGCTTGCTCGAGGATCACAACGACCTGCCGGCGCTGCTTGTCTTCTTTCGTCGCTTCCATTGCGCTTCTCTTATCTGTACCCCTTCGCGGTTTCCCGAGAGCTCCATTTTGACTGGAAGCGATGGCAAGGTCTCTTTTCCACCAATGATATCGCTTTTCCCTAAACAAGGGACTCACGTCGGGTACGATCTTCAGAGTGATGGTCTTATTGCTTTCCCTTTTGGGACTGGGCGGTGGGGTACGGGGTACGCCGACCACTTGTACACGGGGTACGCTTTTTTCCCCTCCAACATGGTGGGGGGAACATGATGGCTCGTGTGAGTCGGCCGTTCATTTCTTCCCTCGAAGCGTAACCTCTTCTCGTCCCAATATGGCCGACGACGCGCCGCTGCACTACTGCGTCTGCCGGCAGACCGAGGACAGCGGCTCGCTCATGATCGAGTGCATCCGCGGCGCCGGCGGCTGCAACGGCTGGGTCCACCCGCGCTGCTGCGGCCTCGAGCTCACGCCCGACGAGCTCGAGGCGATCGACAGTTATGTCTGTCCGCTCTGCGAACAGCCCGGCGACGACTTTTCGCGCGCCGGCGGGCCGCTCAACACGGCGCGCGCGAATGCGCTCGCGAAAGGACTGCGCGACAAGCCGACGACGACGGGCGCCGCCGACGACGCGAAGAAACCAAAGAAAGAAAAGAAACACAAGGACAAGACGGACAAGAAAGAGAAGAAGAAGAAACATCGCGACGACGAGCACCACGGCAAGCACAGCGAAGTGGTCGACGTAGCGACGGCCGCGGCGCTGGCCGAGGCCGCGAAGCGCCGCAGCGCGCGCGAGTCGAACAAGCGCAAGAAGAACTATCGCATCCCGAACTCGGACGACGACTTGAGCGACGCGCTGCTCGACGACGATGAACTTGCGGCGCGCAACGAGAAGCGCAAGAAGAAGAAGCAGAAGAAGTCGTCGTCGTCGGACGCGAAGAAGCGCAAACGAGGCGATGGAAGTGGATCGGCCGACGACCTGGACATTGGCTCGGACGGCGAGGCCGAGTTCCAGACTGGCGACTGGCAGAAGAGCGCAGCGACGGCAGGCGATGCGGGCTCGACTGCGCCGACCATGGTCATTGAGAAGATTATGAGCTCGCGCCAGCGCACGATCACGGAAGAGGACGTGAAACTGGCAGCAGCAGCGGATCCCGATGGAGCCAAGCCGCCGCCGAAAGTCGGTGCGCAAGTAGTCGAGTACTTTATCAAGTGGAAGGGTTTCTCGTACATGCACTGCTCGTGGGAATCCCAAGAGACGTTGCTAGAGATTGATCCAACGAACAAGCAGCGCTTCAAGCGGTTCCACGAGAAGCACGGGCATCATCATCATCACCACCATCATCATCACCGCCACCATCACGAGAAGAGCGCGTTTGAAGAGACTGACGCAATGGATGACGCCGGCGAACTGGAATATTTCAACCCGGAATACCTTGAGATCCACCGCATCTTGGCACACCGTCAAGATACTCCAATTGCAGCTGATCCAGCGTACCCAGACGCCCCTGTTGATGACGGACTGCGCTACCTGGTCAAGTGGCGTGTGCTTCCGTACACGGACGCGACTTGGGAACGCGCATGCGACCTGAAAGATGACGAGGCGATCGCCAAGTACAACCAGCGCTGTATCGTGCCACCCAAAGAGGAATGGGAAGCATTGCCACGTCCGACGCTGCGCGACTATCGGAAGCTTGAGGAATCCCCGAAGTTTGGTGAGGACCAGGCGCTTTCGTTGCGTGCTTACCAGCTTGAAGGCTTGAACTGGTTGCTGTGGAACTACTACAATGAACGTCCCAGTATCTTGGCAGACGAGATGGGTCTCGGTAAGACGATCCAAACGCTTTCGTTTCTCGACAATCTCCGCACGAACGAGAAGATCAAGGCTCGCGGTCCATTTCTCGTGGTGGCGCCGCTCTCGCTTATTGCTCAGTGGCAAAGTGAGTGTGACACGTGGACTGTGATGAACTCGATCGTTTACCATGGCAATACGGACTCTCGCGAGCTCATTCGCGATTTCGAGTTTTACTATTTGGATTCGCACAACCGCCCGGACAAGAAGAAGCCGTTCAAGTTCAACATTCTCGTCACCACATATGAAGTCGCGATCAAAGATATTGGCATTTTGTCCAAGATTCGATGGAGATGTCTCGTAGTTGACGAAGCTCACCGTTTGAAGAACCAGTCTTCGCGTCTTGTGGAGCAGCTCCGCTCTTTGCGCCGCGATCACTGCGTGTTGCTGACTGGCACACCTCTGCAGAACAAGACCGAGGAGTTGTGGGCACTGCTCAACTTTCTCGATGGGAAGTCTTTTCCGAGTGTGACAGACTTCTTGGACAAGTTTGGTGATTTGCATGAAGCTCAGCAAGTTGCCGATCTCCACAAGATGCTCAAGCCCTATTTGCTTCGACGACAAAAGGAAGATGTTGAGAAGTCACTGCCTCCTAAAGAAGAAACAATCATCGAAGTCGAGCTTACACCTGTTCAAAAGCAGTGGTACCGTGCGATCTACGAGCGCAACACGTCGTTCTT
Organism: Pythium inflatum; assembly: GCA_023336345.1. NCBI lineage: Eukaryota > Oomycota > Peronosporomycetes > Pythiales > Pythiaceae > Pythium > Pythium inflatum. The sequence continues at coordinate 39,790 of JAADWR010000011.1, read as the reverse complement.
GAGTCGTGGTGGGAATCCGAACAACGTGCCCAACCTCATGAACGTGATGATGGAGCTGCGAAAGTGCTGTAACCACCCGTACCTGAACAATGGTGTTGAGGAGCGACTTATCGAAGGCCTTACTAACGATGCGCAACGCCACGAGATGATGGTCAAGTGCTGCGGTAAGATGGTGCTGATTGACAAGTTGCTGCCACGTTTGAAGGAAGGCGGTCACAAGGTTCTGATTTTCAGTCAGATGGTGCGTGTGCTCGATATCATTGAGGACTACTTGCGGTACACAGGATACCTGTACGAGCGCCTTGACGGCAACATTCGTGGCAACGACCGACAAGCTGCTGTGGATCGCTTCGTGAAACCCGAGTACAACCGTTTTGTGATGCTGTTGTCGACGAAGGCTGGTGGATTGGGTCTCAACTTGACAGCTGCCGATACGGTCATCATTTTCGACAGTGACTGGAACCCGCAGAACGATCTTCAGGCCCAGGCTCGAGCGCATCGTATTGGTCAGACACATTCAGTCAAGATCTACCGTTTGATCACGCGGAAGACGTACGAAATGCACATGTTTCACAAGGCATCGCTGAAGCTCGGTCTCGATAAAGCAGTTCTCACACATATGCGGCGAGAGAACGAGGAAGAGAAAGAAGGAGTATCCAAGAAGAAGTCTGCGAAGGCTCAAGAGGCGAAGGAAATCGACGAACTCTTGAAGCGCGGTGCGTACGACGTGTTTCGTGACGATGATACTGAGGCGGAGCAGTTCTGCGCAGCTGACATCGAGCAGATTCTGAAGCGATCGTCGCAGGTTATCCAGTACGAGCAAGAGGCGAAGTCATCTTTCTCCAAAGCCAGTTTCGTATCTGCGACCACGTCAGACGATGTCGACATTGACGATCCAGACTTCTGGAAGAAGGCGGTCGGTCTGACAGAGCCGGACGAGCCCGAAGAAGATCTGTTACCCCAGCAGCGAAAGCGTACTCGAGTGTCGCGTTTCGGTGCAAATCAAGGTAGCATCGATGGCTCGGATTCAGAGTCAGAAGATGAGCTCGACAAGAAGGACCGCGAAAATGAGCGCAAGGAACGCGAACGTGAGGAGCGCGAGCGTGAGAAGGCCGAAGAAAAGCGAGAACCTCGAGACTGGACTCAAAACGGTCGTGACCGTCTTCAGCGCGCACTGATGCACTACGGGTTTGGCCGCTGGGAGATCATCCGTAGCCAGAGTGGCGGTAGCCGCAATGTCGACGAGGTCGAACAGTTCGCCCGGGAGTTTATCTACGCTTGCAGTCTCTCCTGCATGGAACCGTCGGCCTCATCAAAGGATGATTCCCCGTTTGTGAAGTCGATGATCCGCACTGCGATGCATGCCCACAACGAAGGCATTGTGAACGAAGAAGAAGTGTCCCCGGTTTTGAAGGATGAAGATTTTGTGCTGAAGCTCAAGCAAGGCGGTGGCCGGCGCGTACTAATTCGACTCGACATGCTGTGGCGCCTACGACGACTCGTCTCTGCTGCGCTTGAACTTTTGGACGCTGAGTACAGGGCAAATCACGCAGAAGAAGACGAGATGAAAGAGGACGAGGAAAGCAAGAAAGGTCCCCCGCCGCCCGCTACCGCTGAGTTTGATGACCGAGTGGCTTATTACGGAGTGGACGCCGTCAAGAATCGAATGGAGCTCGCTGATATTGGTGCCGAACGTCCGCAGTGGACCCAAATCACCGATTGGTGGAATGAAGAGGCGGATCGAAGTCTCCTGATTGGCGTGTTCCTACTCGGTTACGGCCGCTGCGCCCAGATTCTTGGTGACGAACGCCTGCGATTTGCTGAGATTGCGCACGCGTACGAAGCTGCAAACGTGGGAAAATCGAACGAGGAAAGTGGCGATGTGCAGAAAGCTGATAGCGAGACCATGTCTGCAAGCAACGACTCGGATGGCGAACAAGATGATACTGCTACAAAGAAGAAGACCTCGTCGTCGTCGTCGGCTCCGGCGGATTCGAACTCGAAGTCGGAGGGTGGCGAAGACGGACCTGGCCAAGGATCTGACGAGAAGAAGTTCAAGCAACCAGAGGTGCAGCTGATGAACCGATTGCTGTTTTGGTTGCTGTCTGCAGATGACGTGAAGCGCCAAAAGGAGCAGGAGCAATACAAGAGAGAACGTGCTGGTCTGGAGCAACAACGCCAGTCGACGCTCGAGCGCAAACTGCGAGCGGCGTCATTGCGCCGTGTCGAGCTCAAGGCAATGCAGTTGGCGCAGATCGATATGCTTCGCCATATGACTGTCATCACGAATGCCCACCAGATGCCCGACCCTGTTGTCGGTTCGAAGATCAAGCCGAAAGACTGGACCAAGGACGAGCGGCGCACGTTCTCGTACATGATTGCAATGCATGGTGCGCCACGTATCGACGCCAAGGCCACGATGTCGCTTGACCGTCAAGCGCACGAGCGCTTCAACGTGCCGCCGTTCGCGTGGGAGACCGACAGCTTGTCATGGATGAACATTGTTACCTGGGGACGGCTGAACAAGACGTCCGAGATGACGAGAGAGTTCTACTATGAACGCTTTCTGCCTAAGTGCCGGGAGATTGCAGCGATGAAGGTGGATCCGCTCGGCTCGGACCAGCGTGCAGTCGCACTTGCCGATTTGATCGGCATTGAGTTTGTGGACGCGCACGAAGGTGTTCTCGCGCACGGCCTCAAGGCACGAAACATTGCGTGGGTGACGCTTCGCCGCGTGGAGCTGCTGAACGATGTGTGTGATATTCTCACGCATCGCAAGGGCGATTTGATCGAGTTGCTTCGGTCTGGGAGCCCGGACCTTGTCGACAAAATGCCCGTCTGGTGGTGTCCATGGGTGCATGACCTTGGTGTGTTTTACGGCATGGCGCAGTTTGGCATTTACGGCTGGGAACGCGTTCTCCTCGACCGTCAGCTACCGTTCCACCGCCTTGCGCGTGAGAACCACGTGCGCCAAGTGTTCCTTGACGGAACGGACGCATTCGAGGCGTTGTACAAAGATCGTTTCGAGACCCCGGAACAGGCGGAAGCGTGGCTCTACCACGTCGTCGACGACTTTCCGTCGCTCGCGCTGCTCGAGCGCAAAGTGCACGCGATCTGCGTGCTGTTGAATGCCCAGTCGCAAACCAAGGCCGACCGCGTTGCTTCCGTGGACATCACGCGGCTCGAAGAGTTTACGTTCCCGACCCCAGCGAATGCGTTCGAAATTGCCATCATGCAGCGTGTGCGTGCCCGAGATCGCATTTTGCGGAACCCGTTCCTTGAGCTTAGTAGTGCGGACATGGCACAAGAACTTGCACTGCATCTCGCCGCATCGAGCGACCCGCAGGCGGATAACAGCCCCAGACGCAGCAACGGCAATGAAGATGCGAACGGAGACGTGTCGATGACCGAAGAACCCCACGTGCCTGCTGAGACTCCTACGCGCCATGAAATCCCCATTCACATGCTGGTCTCGTAAGTGGTTGCATCAATACATAACGGTTTATCTAACCCCGGTGGTCGAAACGTGTCTAGTCATTGTGCAGACAAGTGATGTGATAAGACGCGAGTGAAACACCCGCTTTTGGGTTCACAAATCAGTTTTGGCGGCCGACTGAACCCAAAGCAACCCACGCGTCTCTCACCTGGTGAGATGGCATATGCTGCCGAACCCACACCCAGTGGCTTGACGTTCGCGCGCCCCATTCACTTTCGTATTCAGCTCACCACCCACACATGACCGAATCGCTTGCGCTGACCGCCGCCCTTGCTGTCACCACGACGCCCGACGCGACATGGGACCTCGTGGACGCACCGTCCGACAGTCTCACGACCGCCGCGCGCATTGCCGACCTCGTCGCTGCGCTCAATTCGACCGATCGCCACGTCCAGCTCGATGCCGCCGCGTCGCTCTGTCGCTACGCATATTACAATGCGAATCGATCGCTCCTTCGCGGCGGTGACCACATCTCATCGCTTCTTCAAGCACTCGAGAAGAGCGACTTTCCGACAGAGCTGTACGTCTTTGGGGCGATCGCGTTGATGGCCGACGACGGCAACGACGACGACGCGATCGATTTGGACGCATGTCGAGAGTGCGTACGCGAGCCCACGGCCGTGGATTTCACGCGGTGGTTTGACGCACTGAGCGCAGACAGCCCCGCCGTCGATCGTCTCGAGGCTGTCGAGCTCCTTGGCTGCATGTCGTCGGCGCGTCCCGATCGTTCCGAGTTTCGGGACTTTGTGCCTCGCCTCGTGTTCCTATTGCGGAGCGACACGACCGCGCTCACGGCGGCAGCAGCCGTGACGATTGCACAGATCGCACTGAAGGATCCCGAGCCGTTTAATGACCATGGCGCCGTGCAGCTCTTGCTCCACATCTTGCGCGACGGCGCGGCGCCGCTAAAAGACAAGGCGGCCAACGCCTTGGCCATGGTGATCGATCGTAACACGGCAACGCAAACGAGTGCTGCGAACGCCGGCGCGATCGACCTCCTTCTCCCTCTTCTCCGCGACGGTGAGGGCGAGCAACGACTGGCGGCAGCCATTGCACTTGGCATGCTCGTCAACAGCAAAAATTCGAGTCTTCAAACCGCGGTTGTCGAGGCCGGTGCCGTCGCGCCGCTCCTGGAGCTCGCTCGCAACGGCCGAGACGAGGAGAAGAGCGGAGCGCTCTTTGCGATCCTTTGCCTCGTTGATCGCCACGACGCGAACCGCGCGGCTTTTGCCTCCGCCGGCCTCGCCACAGCCCTGGTGGACTTGCTGTCGACGGTTTCAAAGGATGCCGCCGCGGCCGCGATCACCGTGTTTGTCTTCGGCAACCGCGAGTACCAGGCGGCAGTCGCCCAAGCCGGTGTATTTGACTCGCTCGTGACCATGTTGCGCAGTGGATCGCGTCGGTACCAAGACGCTGCAGCAAGTGCGGTGGGGGCGCTCGTGCTCGAATACGATACCAACAAAGTGCTGGCCATAGACAAGGGGATCCTCGAGGCACTCGTTCTCCTCGTTCGAGATGGACCCACGAAAGCAACAGCAGCCAATGCGCTCGCCTACTTTGCTGTCCATGACGCGTTCGCCAAGTTGCGCATCGTCCAGGCCGGCGCACTCGAGCCACTCGTCGCGATGCTGCGGGACGGAAGCGACGAGGAAAAGGCTGCCGCAGCCACAGCGCTCTTGCACGTTGCTGAGACCAACCAGTCGTACGCAGTCGAGATGGCGTTGCTAGGAGCGCTTGAAGCGCTGGTCAAGAATCTCGACGTGAGTGCAACAACCGGGTCAGAAGCAGGCGTGCAAGCGGCATTGGCCGCGCTCTGTCGCCTTAGTGAACCCACGCGAAACCAAGACGAACTGTTGGGACTCGGAATCCGCCGCGTGCTCGACAATCTTGGACCGGTTAACGACACGATCGCGGGACTCGTGCGAACTGTGCGACAGAATCTGAGACTAACACCAGCGAATGCGAGCGCCAACGCGTGCCGCATTATGTAAACAACCACCACCCATTTGAGACCAAGCTCACCCCGGACCTGAGATCTCATCTCCGTTTCTTAGCCCACTGCATACTATGGACAGGGGAATAGTGGAGCCCGGTGCCCTCGTGTTCGCTCCACACCACGCACGTCGCGAGCTCCGTCATCCACGCCGTGGCGCAGTTGACGTCCGTGCCGCCCATCGTCCCGCCCGGCGACATTCTTGCCCCAGTCGTCGACGCTCTGTGTTTGAACCAGCGTCCGCACTATGCCTCTCAAAGCACTGCCAACTGCTTTGAAAGCAGTTGGCCCAACTGCGTGTGCTCGCAGTGAACCCACCCTGGCTTACAATACAACAAGCAGATCCGGTGGTCTCAGCGTCTGTCTGCACGAGACACTACTAGTAGATGCAGTGAGAGTCGAGACACGTTTCAGAAGTCGCAATGCAGAGAACCGACGGATGCATGACTCAGGTGCTTGTATCAGATCTGGACATCTCACCTCAAGTCTGAGGGCCCCCACGCCCACGATCTCACTTGACCTCCGACTTACCCTCTCGACCACCGCCACCGCCGCGTCCGCAGCGATTGCGCCTTCCGACGCGACGTGAGACCTCGTTGAGGAAACCACGATGCCAGAGACTCGAAGTGAGACCGTCGACGAGCGTATCGTCGGCATCGCGGCCTCGGTGGCGGCGCTTCCGACTGCCGCTGGCCCACAGAAACGCGCGGTCGCGGCAGCGCTCTATCGCCACGCGCTCCACACTGCGTATCGCCGCATCATTCGCGCGTGCGGCGGCGTGCAAGCGCTTATTCAAACGATCGAAACAGCGGACGATGACCACACGCAGATCTACGCGTTCATGTGCCTCGCTTCACTCGGCGACGACGCCGTCGACATCGCCACGCACCGAGCGCGCGTGCGCAGGCCGACAGCGTCGGACTTCACTCGTTTATTCGACGCGCTCGGTGCGGATCGCTCGATTTCGGACCGCGTCGAAGCCGTCGAAATCCTCGGGAGCCCGTTTCATTTGCTCGAAGACGGGACCGATCGGATCGACACGTTTGCGCCTCGTTTCGTCTTCCTCTTGCGGAACGAGGACGCCGAGCTCTCGGCGGCCGCAGCGCGGACAATTGGGAATGCGTTCGACTATGCCGAGCGCCTTGCGGACCACGGCGCTGTGCCGCTGCTGGTGGATCTCGTCCGACGCGGCGAAATGCAGCAACAACACAGCGCGACCATGGCGCTGGCATGCATTGTGAACTTCAGTGAGGCGGTCCAAAGCAGCGCAGCGTCGACCGACGTGGTCGCGTTTCTCAGTCAGCTTCTCTCCGACGGCAACAACGAGCAGAAATCAGCGGCCGCCCTCGCGCTCGATCGGCTCCTGACCGACAACACGCCACTGCAAACGACTGCCGTCGACGCCGGCGCCGTCCCGCCGCTCCTGACCCTCGTCCGTGAAGGCAACGACGTTGCCAAAGAGGCCGCCATCGGCGCGATCATGGCGCTCGTAAGGCACCACGACGCGAACCGCGCAGCGTTTTCGTTCGCGTGTGTCGAGTCGGTTCTTGTCGAGGTGCTCCGGGAGAATTTCGACACGGCCGCGGGGTGCGGCGCGGCGGTCGCGCTGTTCGACTTGGTCACAAGCAATCGCGCGAGCCAGACCGCAGCCGCCAGCGCTGGGGCGTTTGCCCCGCTCCTGTGCATGCTGCGTCGTGGTTCACAGTCCCAGCAGCTCACTGCCGGCGCGATGATCGCCCAGCTCGTGCTCGATCACGACGCCAACAAAGGTATGGCCCTGGACGCCGGCGTCGTTGACGCCCTTGTCGACATGATCCAGACCCCAGCAGATGACGACTTTGCGATCGTGGCGGTCACAGCGCTCACCAACTTGGCCCAAAAACGACGGTCTCTCCAAGCTCCGGATCGTCCAGGCCGGCACGCTCCCAACGCTCGTGGCGCTGGTCCGAGACGGCTGCGCGTCCGCAGCGCTCACGGCGATCGCCGAGCACAACGAAGCGTACGCGATCGACATGGCGCAGCTGGGCGCGCTCCCGCTCCTGGTCGCGAACCTCCGGACGAGCGCCGAACGCGACGATACGGACGGCGTGACCGCTGCACTGCGCGCGCTCTGCGAGCTCAGCAAACCCACGCGCAATCAGCACGCGCTCCTGGAGCTCGGGATGCGTCGCATTCTCGATGCTTACGGTGCTGCGAACGCCACGGAAGCGACGTACATGCGTGCGCTGCGTGCGCAATTGGGACTCGCAGTCGAGACGATAGAGACAACGGAGACGTGCTGCATAATGTAATTTCGGCCAATGCTGGTCAGAGGATCGAAATGATTGTAGGCAACGGAGCTCTTCACCAAGATCGTGACGAAGGCTGCAGCACACGAGCGATGGACACGGCCGCGGAAAAGGGGCGATTGGAGACTGTCAAATGGCTCCATACGCATCGCAGTGAAGGGTGCACAACGGCGGCAATGACGCCGCCATGGAGATTGCGCGGCGCCGACGTCGGCCAGTCCTGGAAGCGTATTTCCGCACGTAGCGCGAACAACTCGGCGATAGCGCGTGAGCATTTCAACTGCATCTCGAAACTGCAAGTGAGACCGTCGACACGAAGACTTTTGCAATAGACGCTAGTTCTACTGGACGAGACAACCGGACGCTGCGGTTGGTGGTCGCGACGGCGCTAAGTTTTGACGAACCTGGGTCGCGAGCGCACGCACCATGAGCGGACGCGACTGGAGGTCTTTGAGGACGTCGTGAGCGTTGAGACCGACGAACGCGTCGTGCGTCGACGACGCTTTGCTGAGCGCTCCGAGCGTCACGAGCGCGGCCACGACGTGCTGGTCGTCGTGACTTGTTTGCGCCATGCGCAAGAGCTCAGGAAGCGCACCAAGCGTGACGATCTCGTTCGTAACTACGTCGTTCTCGTCGGATAGAAAGTACAGCGCCATCGCCGCCGAGTGCTTGGCTGCGTCGTCGCCATTGCGCAAAACATTCACGAGCGGTGCTACGGCGCCAGCGTCGACGATCGCGGCTTTGCCGACGTCGCACTGACACGCGATGCTTGACAGCGCGGACGCCACCACAGCTGTGGCATTGAGCACTGGGGCCTCGCAGAGGATCGCGACCAATTGGCCGACAACACTGGCGTTGACCATTGCCGTTTTGTTGGCGTCGTGGGCATCGACGAGTGAAGCAATGGCGCGGGCCGCTGTCGCGCGGTTGTCGTTGGAGGTCGAGCGAAGCATCGCAAGCAGTCGGTCGAGAAAACGCGAGTCGCCGTAGGTCGTTTGGTTGGTGCGATGGCCTCGGACGAGCGACGCGATCGTGAGCGCGGCGACCTGCTTGGACCGACTCGGCTGCGTCGGCTCGAGCATTGCGAACAGCGCCGGCTCAAGACCCGGCGTCACCGACGCGCTCGCGACGGTCTGGTTGGTCACGTGGCCGTCAAGTAGGCTCCCAATCGCCGCGACGGCCGCGACTTGATCAGCGCCGCGTCTGTTGCACGCCAGTTCGACAAGCAGCGGCCACGCGCCGGCGTCGATCGCAGCGGTTTGATGGTTCGCATTCCCATCGACGAGACCGGCGAGTCCGAGCGCGGCACCTACGCGCACGTGCGCGTCGTCTTGCGACTGCAAGCGATCGACGAGAAGAGCAATTCCCCCTGCGGCGACGCCATCGTCTTGGATCGCGGGGCGATTCTGCGCGAGGCTTCCGAGCGAGCTGGCAGCAGCCGCATGCGCCTGCGCATCTCCGCGGCGCACGAGGCCCAACAAGAGCTGCACGGCCCCAAGCTCGGCCAACAGCTCAGCGTACGCGTCGCTAAGGCGTTCGGCGGTCCGTGCCGCAGCTGCTGCGAGTCGTACATCGTCGTTGCGCAGGAGAAACACGACGCGTGGAATCTGCGCTTTGAAGTCCGTCGCATCCGGTCGCGCTTGGAACACACAACCGACGATTTCGACGGCTTCAATGCGTTCTTCGATAGCGTTATCCGCGCCAAGGGCGTCGTGAAGAGCTTCGGTCTCTTGTGCTGTCGGCGCTGGCACGCTGCGTCGGAGCGCGTCAACGTCGACGGCGTCGTCGTCGAGGAGGAGGAGACAGGCGAGCGCGTACAGCTGCGTGTAGAAATCGCCTGTCGTCTCGAGCGTCTCGACGAGCGAAACGCGATTGGCAGCGGATCGCGTCGCGTCGTCGTCGACCGAGAGCGCGCGGAAGAGCGACGCCACGGCCGCGCGTTTCATGGCGCTCATTGTCCTGCGTTTCTTATCTCAACCCACGCGTTTCTTATCTCAAGAGGTCTGATTTGACCAGCTATCTCATGTCGCAGAGACCAAACGAATTCACGGTCTCCGATATTTCACTCCATTCAATTACCATTCTACGCATAGGACTGGGGCGCTCGTGGCTTTGGCATCCACTTGTTGCTTACCAGAGCTTGCACTTGGTCGTGGGGTTCATCTTGCTCCCGGCCTTGCACTGGAACGTCTTGGCGAACTGCTCGCTGTTCATCGCGACGCCGTTCACACGCGCGGGGTTGGGCGAGTGCGCGTCCGACAACAAGTACTGCTTCTGGAGCCCGTCGCGGATCTTTTCGCACCAGACTTGGCCAAACGACACAAAGTAGAGCTTGTCGACTTCGTTCTCTTGGACGCCGTTCGCGTTGAACGTCACGCCGCTCTTGGCCCACGCGTGGTACGCGTCGAACGACAAGCTTGCGCCGCCATTGTCAGCAATGTTCTCGCCAATCGTGAGGTTGCCGTCGACGTGGCCGATCGGCTTGCCGCTGTCGCCGTACGCGACAAACTCGCTGTACTGCTTCTCCATGCACGTCGCGCGCGCCTCAAACTCCTTGGCCGTCGCTTCGCTCCACCACTCGCGCTGGTTGCCGTCGCCATCGTAGAGGCGCCCGTTGTTGTCGAACCCGTGCGTGAGTTCGTGGCCAATGACAGCGCCGATCGCGCCAAAGTTTTGCACGGGGTGCGCGCCGCCGTTGTAGAACGGCGGCTGGAGGATCGCGGCGGGAAACACCATCTTGTTCTCTTGCGGCGAGTAGTACGCGTTGACTTCGGCCGCCGACATGTCCCACTCAGACCGGTCCACGGGCTTGTTGATGTGCGCGAGCTGGTCCTTGAACGCCTGCGTCTTGATGGCCTGGACGTTCGCAAAGTAGTTGTCGCGCGAGAGCACGAACGGGTAGCTCTTCTTGGCAGTCGAGCGGCCAATGAGGTTGGCGACCTTGGCGAGCTTGGCCGCTGCTTCCTTGCGTGTCGCGTCGTCGAGCCACGTGAGCGCCGCAATGTGCTGTCCCATGGCCTGCTCGATCGCGCTCACCATGAGCTCGACGTTCTTCTCGCGGTCCACGTCGAACATCTTGAGGAAGTAGTACTTGCCAAGGAGGTCGGGAAAGAGCGAGACCTGGACGTCCGAGCACGTGGTCTGCCGCGGCGACGGGCTCTCCGCGCCGTTGATCGCTTTGTCGAAAAGCTCAAACTGCGCCTGGGTAAACGCGTCGCCCAAGCTCGACGCGCACGAGTGGACGTAGAGAAACGAGACGTAGATCTTGAGATCGCGGAGCTCGAGCGAGCTGAACAGCGTCTCGACACGTTCCATAAAAGCCGGCGAGTCCAAGAGTACCTTCGACTCGGTCGTCATCGCCGACTTCTCGAGGACGCCGCGGCCTTGGGTCATGGCCAAGAACGACAACGGGTACTTGGCGGCCGCTTCGCTGTACGTGACCGCGTTGTAGTCTGCGAGCTCTTCTGCCGTCGGCTGGATCTCGGCGAGTTTCTTCTCAATGTTGATCACGACGTCCTCGGCGTACTTGGCGTCGACCGGCGCCGATGCTCCGCCCTGCTGGCCTTGCTGGCCGTTAGCGTTGAGGTTGACGCCGCCGAGCTGGACGAGCGTCGAAATGTACGTGCGGAACGGCGCCTCAATGGCCGCAAACTGCTCGTCCGCGTAGTAGTCGGGACTGGGGAGCACGAGGTTGCCCGCATCAATGTAGAGCACGTTGGTCATGGCGTCGTGTCCATCCGGACCGACGCTCAGGGTCGTGAAGAGCGAGTGTCGGATCGAACCGAGATCACCCGCGACCCTCGCAAGGTCCTTCTTCGAGGTCACGGCGCCGATGCGGTTGAGGTCTTTCTGGAGCGGCTTGTTGCCGAGCGCCGTGAGCGCGTCGACCGCCATGCACGAGTCGTAGAGCTCGCCAATGAGCGGCCAGTCCTGTTTGATGATGTCTTGGATCACGGCCTCGTTGCGCTTGGAGATGGCGTCAAACGAGTGTCCGTACGATTGCTGGTCGGGCGCCAGCGTAACGTTCTTGACCCAGTTGCCGCACGTGTACTGGTAAAAGTTGTCGCACGGATCGGCCGTCGTGTCCATGAGCGCGAGTACGTCGGCGGGGAACGCGGCTTGCGTCTGCGTCGCAGCAAGGGCGGCGATCGCGAGCGTCGAGCTGACAAAGATCTTCATGGTCTTGAGGACGAAGAAGGGCACGCGTGGAGACCAAAGGAAAAGCAAGAATGGTCGCTGCTGCCGTTAACGTCGACGGATGGAGCCAGCGGGGCGAACGCCATCGTGTGTTCTGCACGCATTCACTGCCGCTGCTAGCGCACGACAGTGTGAACATCCCACGCCCCGTCTTTCGAAGGCCGTCAATCCAGTTCGTCCTGACACGCGACTTCCCTCTTGCTGTTGCACTGTTGTACACGAACGTGCATAAACCCCACAGGGCTCGACAGCTTCTGAACACATGGTAGACGAAGTGACATGAACAGTCCATAACGGTGATGGTCTCAGTGTAGCTCACGATGACCCGACTCACTGAGCCACTCACTGACTCACAGAACTCACAGAACAGAGCGCCGTCCCTGGGACGGCGTTCTGTTCTGTGGGTTCAACTGTTTGGTTCCCCCGTTGAGGTAAGGTCATCGCGGTTTGCCTAACGCGACAGCCAACTGTTCGAGTCGACAATCCAAGAGCGTAATCGATTTTGTGACACACGGTCGTCGTGGCTCGAGGCTGAACAGCCCCGAGTCCCAAAGCGATCATGACAAAAGGAAGGTCGTTCGTGTTCTCGCCCGGCTCCTTTCCAGCGGTCTCTGTGCTAGTACTAGTACGCAGAAGAGAAGCCAGAATAGAAGCCACGGCGGCCACAGTCGACGCGGTCGTGTCGCCGAGTTCAACGGTTGGGCGAGCTGCTGAACACTGTGCCACCAGTTCGGTCATCCAATTTGGGTGACCGACTTGGATTCCAATGCCGTCCAAACGCCCGAGCGATGGCTCCGTTCGGGAGCTGCTTCGGGACGATAGAACCCATTGGCCAAAAAAGTTCAACGGCTCCACGCGCTCGGCTGATCCCGTCGTCTCCCAGCAACCATTGTGTTCACCGTCGCCATCAACGCCATCGCGTCGTCGTCTTTGGATCCTGATTGTCGAAGCCAGTGCTCAAGTGCCTCGATGTCCTCAGCTTGGACGACTGTACCACCAGCGCGCGCCTCTAGGAGACTCCGGAGTGCCCGCGCCGCACTCGCGGCGGTGTTTGCGTCGTTCTGCTCCTGGAGCATTGCGATCAGCATCGGAACGACGCCAGCGTCGATCGCAGCGTGGCAGCGGCCGCAGGACGTCGAGGCCGTGGGCATTCGTGACAGCATGTTCCGTGGCTTCTGGGTTTGTCCACAGCAGCGACGCCAGGCCGAGCAGGAGCGGCGCACGTGGCAGTTCCGCAACATCTCGGACAAGAGCGATGATCGCCGTGACAAGACCCGATTCAATCGCCTCGACCCGAGCGACGGCGTCGTCTTCAGTGATGTCGTAGAAGAGACTTACGGTCATCATCTTGAGGTACGTATCCGACTCGTTCAGAACCTCCAAGAGCGGATCGAGCGGAAGCGCTGAAGCGACCGACTGCGTCAGGCGCTCACACTCGACAAGCGACACCAACACGGCGACCGCGAGCGTCTTGGTCTCGATATTCGTCGTCTGCAACAGCCCAACAAGCACTGGCACAAAGTCCGCTTCCCAGCACGCGACGGCGGCAGCCTCGTGGCCAGAGACCAACGCCGCGAGGAGGTGGACGGCTTCCAACGCGACGCCGTCGTTGCGAAGCAGGCAGTAGAGCAAAGGGACGAGACCAGCCCCGACTAACGCGTCCTGAGACCGACGGCCGTTGTCAACGAGGCGCGTGAGCACAAAGAGCACGAGCCGCGTCTCGCGCATGTCGGCTTTACGCAAATAGACAACCAGCGCGTCAGCGGCGCCAGCGTCAAGTGCACGGTCCGTCGCGATTCGATAGTTTTCCACGAGGACGCCGAGCGTCAATGTCGCTCGATTCGGCTCGGGGCCGAGACCGTTTCGGATCATAGCCACAAGCGCTTAGACGGCGCCGGTCTCCACAGCGAGCGTGTGGCTTTCGGGACTTTGAGTGACGAAGTGTTCGATCGCGACCGCGGCATTCGAGCGGAAATTGTCGCTGGGCATCGTCAGCATATCGATGAGCAGTGGCATCGCGCCGGCGGCGATCGCAATCGTTTTCGCATCTCCGTTGTTTTGCACAATGCGCCCGAGCGCCGACGCCGCGACTTGCTTCGTGCGTCCGGACGGCGACCGAAGCAATGCGACGAGCGGTGCGATCGCACCAGCGCGTGTGGCGATCCTTTGACTATTTGGTTCGTTGAGGACGAGCGTCTCGATCGCGTGGGCAGCGACAAACACCTCGTCACAAGTCCCGGTCTCGAGCAACTCGACGAGCGCCTCGATCGCACCGGCTCCGGCGAGGGCGGCTTGCGCGGTCGTGTTGTCATCGGCGATCCTTGCAAGCGCGCAGGCGGCATAGTACTTTTCACCATGCAAACCACTGCGCACGAGCTTCACGAGGCGCCCGAGCGCCGGCCCGTCGATGATCGCGGCTGCGTTTGTGGGATGGTTCTCAGCGAGGTACCCGAGGGCGTTGGCCGCAGCCTCGGACTCACTGGTGACGCGACCTTCCAGCAAGACGCGCACGAGCGAAGCGAGGATGCCAGCATCCGTCATGGCGCACTGGGCAAGCGGGTGGTTCTTCACGAGCGCGGCGATCGTCTTGGCCGCAAGGAGCTTCTTCACGCTGACGTTGACGACAAACGTTTCCACGAGCAGCGATACGCCGCCCAATGCGATAAACGCGTCGGTGGCCGGCGCGTGATTTTCCACGAGGTTTCCGAGAGCAATCAGCACAGGCGAGTTACCAATAGTATCCGTTCGCAAGAGGTAGAGGAGCCGCTCGATTGCGCCGGCGTGGAGTGCTTCGTCTTGGGCTTCGTGGCTACCGGTCACCAGCACGCCGAGCGCACGGATGGCGGCGCCCTGCTCGAGCTGTCGGCCGTCGCGAATCAACTGCACGAGTATGGGAACTGCGCCTGTGGCAATCGCAGCGACGCGCGGCGGGTCGTCCGTTTCGACGAGCGCGCCGAGCACAAGAATGGTCGCGCGATGCCCCCTACCGATCCTCTCGACGATGTTTTCCATCGCAAACGCCGCGAGAATTGTGTGTTCGAGGTCGGCGTTTAGCTGCATGAGTGTGACGAGGATGCGCGCAGCGTAGAGTTGGTGCGTGTCGACGTCGGAATGCGCGAGGACGTCGACACAGAGCGGAACAAGCGTGCTGACGATATCCTCACTCGTCCCAAGCGTTTTGTGTTCCGTTACGAGCTCATTGAGGTCCTCTAGTGCCAGCAACGCGAGCCAGCAGTTGTTGTGTCGAGCGCTTTGGAGCTCGTTCATCGTCGCTGTCGCTGTCGCAACGGCATCGATCTTCGTCAGTGGGTTCAGGCGGACAAAGCGCGTGAGTGTTGAGAAGGCGACGTCGGGTGTCAACTCTTCTCGTTCGCTTGTATCGATTGCCGCGTTACCCGAGTGCAGCGAGAGCAGTCGAGCGGCCTCAGCGCGCTCATCAGCGTAGCCGTATTTCACCAAATGGGCCAAGGGTATGGCGATGCCTACGTATCCGACTCCATTCTCACGTGTAAACAAACGCAGCACCAAGAGCGCGAGCATCGTGATGCTTTGGGCCGTCTGCGACAGAGGACGGACGAGACTGAAGACCATCGGACCAGCGTCGGCAGCAGCAATCCTGTTGTCCAGCAGCAGATACGTCGTCGCGAGGGCGAGGCGCTTCGTGTGCGCAGCGACGGACGATGACAGCACCGCACGTAACGACGCAATCGCACCGGCGTCCAATGCCGCTATCTGTGCGGCGCGGTTGCCGCTGACGAGCAGCCCGAGCGTTGCAATCACATGGCCGGCTTCGAGCTCGTCGCCTGTCGCTGTGGAGAGTCGGCGGAGGGCTGAGACGAGTGCGTGGGCATTTGCGACAGCATCGATGCCTTGGCCGTCGTTCGTCAGCAGCTGCGTTTGCAGCGTCGAGAGCGCATCGCAGCGCACGTGCGCGTCGTCGGCGTCGACGTCCATGGCGATCTCTGCGCCAAAAGTGCCAGCCTGATATCTGAGTTGAGGCTGAATCAGATGCAAATGATTGGCCAAAAGGTATATCGGATGTACGCCTTTCGACCAATCAAATGAGCGTATACACTACAGTTATTAAAACATTTGCATCCAATCAAAATCAAATGCCACTAAATCGGGGTTTTGCTGCTAGTGACCATATTGCCCTTCCATGAACTGCGCGGGAGCGGCGGCGGCGCGCTTGGCTTTGGTCGCGCTTGGCGCGCGTGACGACGGATTCCGGAGGTTCGCTAGAAGTCGCACAACGCCAGCGACGGCAGCAGCGTCTCGGTGTTCGCGGTCTCGTTGAACGAGCGTCGCGAGCGCCATGGCCGCGGCCGCGCAGTGGTACGCGTCGTCGTCCGACTCAAGCACCGACACCACGGCCGCGAGCGCGGTCTCGGTCGACGCGACGGTCGAAAATGCCGCCAACGCCACGGCCGCGAGTCGGTCGGACGCGCCTGTTGCCAGGCGACCGCAGAGCACGTCGATGGCGCCGGCGTCGATGGCCCGACGCTCGGCGTCGTGGTCGTTTCCGATGAGAAAGACCAAGAGCGGAAGGAGCGCAGTGTCAAAGACGCTTGACGTGCGAAGGAGGTGGACAAGCGCGGAGACAATGCCAGCGTCGATGGCGGCGGCCCGTCGCGCCGTGTCATCGTTGGTGACGAGCACAACGAGGGCGACGGCAAAGATATTGAGGCGAACGTTGGAAGTATGCACGCGCTCAAGGAGCACTGACAGTGGGAGAAGTTGTGCGAGCTGCGCAAGTTTGGCGTCGTCGAACACAAGCGAGTGAAGCACACCGAGCGCTGTGGCCGCGGCGGTCTCGTTGTCGCGTTGCACAACGGCAACGAGTGCCTCGACGATGCCGTCGTCCCAGCACGCCGCGCTCGCATCGATGTTGTCGTCAACGAGGACGTAGAGGAAGTCAGCGATCTCATGGATCAATGATTCGTTGCCATGTAGCAAGTGACGGACGCGAGCAAGACCGTCGGTGGCCAGGAACGCATGTTGCGCTCGTTGGTTGGCTTTCACCATCGACGTCAAGGCCCGCAAAGCGGCAGTAACATCGAAGTTCAACCTGTCCGAGGTGGCTTCCGGCAACTCTTGGGTTGGTTCCAGGATGTCAACAAGCGCTTGAAGAACGCCAGCTTCCACCGCAGCGTCCTGCGCGAACGGATTTCCGTCCACGAGACTTGCGATCGCGTTTGCAGCGGCACGTCGATCTTGAGCAGAAGGACTTTGTAGCAATCTCACGAGCGGAGCAAGGGCGTTGGCGTGGACGACGGCAGTTCGAGCCGTTGGGTTCTTGGAGACGATGCGTTCGAGTGCCGCCGCGGCGATAGAGGGCTCACCCTTCTCGAGCAGACGGATGAGGGGACCGACAGCGTTGGCGTCGACGACCGCATTCTGAGCTGAGACGTCGCCTTTGGCTATGAGGCCCAGCGTACGGGCGACTTTCATTCTCAGCGACCCCGTTGCACCATCCGCGAGCTGAACCAACCGATTTAGCGCCGTACTCTTAATAATGACGGCTTTGGTCCCTGGTTCGTTCTCGGCCAACAACGCGAGGGCAATCACTACGTGCTCGATTACTTGTGCCACGTCGCTCGTCGTCACCAGCAACAATATTGCCGCGACGGCGCCGGCTCGGGTACACACATCTTGGGCTCTCTCGTGGTCGTGAATGACATGAACGAGGATTTCCATTGCTGCGCTTTGACCGACTTCGTCTCTAGCCGTCATCATATCGACGAGCTGGGATACGCCGCCGGCGTCGAGGAATGTTTCGACTGCTGAAGGATACTCGCCGAGAAGACGGTTGATCGCTGCGGCCACCGAGAGCGTCTCGTTCGAGGACACACGATGAAGGAGGTTCAGGAGCGACTGGATACCGTTGGCTTCTACAATCGCCGCGCAGTTGACCGGGTGATTAACCGCGAGAGCACTAAGCGCTTGAACTGCCATGAACGCCTCCTCACTCGCGCCACTGTCGACGAGTTTCAGAAGCGGTGGAATCGCGCCAGCTTCAGCCACAGCAGTTTGCGCGATTTCCGCTACGACGCCCAGGAGCAGGGCCGCAAATACCTTGTCGTGGTACGAGCCAGTGCAAGTCATTTGGACCAGGCGAAGGAGCGTCGATGGCTTTGCGATGGCGAATTGGTTGACGACGTGCCCACAAGCTAAGCACGCGAGCGTCCACGCGATACCCCACGCTTCCTCAATGTCGTCTCGCATCAGCAACTGGATCATGGGCTCCAGGACACCAGAGTCAGCGAGCACAGCTGTGGCCGCCGCATGATTTCTTACGACACCAGCGATAACTTTGGTCGCTACCACCTTTTCCCAGTCTTGACCGTCGAGAAGGAGGCGTACAGCAACCTCAGAACCGTCCGCAGCCAGAGAAGCGTCTTTGGCAGCGTCGTTTCCTTCCACAAGATCCATGATGGCCTTTTGTGCGGCTTCTTTTTGTCGGGGCGAACCTGCACGAAGCATGGCGATGAGCGACGGCATCGCGTCGGCTTGTAGCATCGCCAATTGGTTGCTGGGATGGTAGCTGGCAAGCGTACTGATGGTGTAGGCCGCGACGGAATCCAGATCCAACTCGTATCTGGAAAGCAGATCGACAAGCGGAGCAATGGCGTTTGCGTCGGCAATAACCGACTGCGCTTCGCGATCGTTGGATGCAATCGTCCGCAGCGCCATCGCAGCGTGAAGGGCGATTCTCGGTACGGCGCTGCGTAGGTTCGTGACAAGACGCGGTAGCCCTGGACCGTTGAGGATGACAGACTTGTTGTGAGGATGATTCTCCACCAGCGTATCCAGGGCCCACGCAGCCGCTGAGAATACATCTAGCAGCTCCACTAGAGGATCCAACGCACCGGCTTCGGTGAACGCTGCCTGTACGACGAGGTGATCAGAAACGACGTGCGCGATGATCCACGCTGCGCTCGACTTTTCTACGGGAGATCCATTCCTGAGGATCTCAACGACGCGCGCCACGCCCCCAGCAGTCACGAACGCGTCTTTCGCGGACGCGTTCTTGTCGACAAGGCTCTTCAGCGCACACTCGAAGTCGTCTGTATCCTGTCGATCGGGAACGGTGAAGAGACGACGGAGGGTTTCCATGGCGCCAGCGTCCAGGGCTTCTTCTTGTGCTTCGCGTTCGTTTTCAACGAGAAGACCCAGCGTTCGCGCCGCGGCTCGCTGTTCGTGTTGACGGCCGTCGTGGAGAAGTCGCACTAGTGGTGGGATCGCCCCACAGGCCACAGCGTCGACACGCGCGTTCCTACTGTTGAAGATGAGTTGGAGGAGAAGTGGACGGCCGCTCGCTTGTTGCAGTTGAGGTGATCAACCAACGTGCCAGTTGGCATGCAACACTGCTGCTAAAATCGTTATTCTTCGCAAGGAGCTCGACCACGATACGCGCTGCGAACGTTTGCTCGCTCTCCTGTCGAGTGGAGACGCTCGATGCAAAGGGGGATCACGCCTGCTTCAACAGCCGCTGCGGGTCGTTTTCCGAGACCAAGTCGAGGAGATTTTCAAGATTGAGTACGCCGACCCACGAACATTGACGCGCACGATCGCGTAGCTCACGAACGATCTGTCGAACGGCGTCAATTGCTGTCGCGGAGGAACAGTTTTCGCGTGCGCTGACAGTGAGTACGAAGCGAGCAAATGCTCGTGGTTCGGCGGCCGCCCTCACATCCATCGCTGGTTCAACGGCAAGTGACGCACGCATCGCAGCCGCGTGCGCCGCGTCGGCAACAGCCACTACTGCGTCATTGTGTTCGATCAACGACGAGAGTACGAGCGCAGCATGAAGGCTCTCGACGTCGGCGCCGTCTCGAGCGAGTTGCGCCACTCGAACGACGAGACCTGCCTCAAGAGCTTCCAGCCGATGAGCTTCGTTGCGATGAACAAGAGTGCGCAGAATCATCAGCGCGAGGACCGTGACACTGGTAGACTTCTGTGAGTCAAGCAGTTCGCTGAGAATCCGAAAGATACCCATGCTGACAACCGCAGCTTGCGCCGTGGCGCTGCTGTGGACAACCAAGAGCGTCAACGCGAGGGCCAAGCGCTTCCTTCGGATGAACCTTGATGCTTCAAGAATTGCTTTCAGTGGCCTCAAAACATCTGCGCTGAGCGCTGTCGTCTGTGCCACTGGATCCGCGTCCACAGCGAGGCTGAGCAACGCGACGATGTGGAGAAACTCGTCATTGAAACTGTCCGTCCAGTCGACGAGGCGCTGGACAAGCGCTTGGGCGTCTCGTGTTTCAGTCGCGCGGCCGTTCGCGCCGGTCGTTCTCTCGAGCAGTTCGGTCTGGAGCGCAGTCATCCATGATGTGGCAGTGGATTTCAAAGTGGAGACTGTCGCGTTGGTCGGAGCAGCTTCAGCATTCACTCTGGGTGATCACGCGCATTGCAATCACTCTGGGTCATCACATGGATGTGATTGGAGAAAACGACTCGAATCGTTTGGCCAACGAAACGCATCTGATTGCAGATATCAGGACACAAACGCGCTGAAGAGAGACTGTACCGACGGCGCTCCGTGGACGCGAGATGCCATGGTGATTACTCCGCATTGACACCAGCTCTGGACGGCTCAGCGGCGGGAGGATACCGATTGAAGAGGAGGAGACACTGGGTCGCTCCAGCCGCCGTTTGCGCCCCGCGAGAGGACCGACGGCAAAAGCAGGTGCAAGAACGACATCTTTCCCATCCGCAAGGTCCACAATGGCGTTTATTAGCGCGGCGTCGTGCGCTTTGGTGGCTCACATGGCTTCATCGCCGTGGAGTTTAGGCTTTCTTAGCTTAGTTCCTACGAGTCGAAGGCGTTCTCTGGAGCCAGATCCGCACGGAAGGATCTGTTCGCGAAACTCACTTGAAGCTGCGAGTTGTGGCTACACTTTCCGACCACTTTTCCTCACGTGAGACCACCAGGACTCGTGACGGTCTCACTTGCCAACTTCCTCTGTCTCGACCTCCGTGACCATGTTCAACGCACTCTTTGGCGGCGCATCGGCCACGCCCGCGACCGTCACGTCTCTGATCCACAACCTCTCGGCCGACGGCGGCGATGACAAGGCACGCGCGACTGCAGCGCTCGCGACGCTGTTGCGCGACGACCCAGCATCGCGACCAGTTGCGATCGACGCCCACGCGATTCCACGGCTCGTCGAGCTCGCAAAGGACGACACGCCCCAGGCCCTCGACGCCCTGTGTCTCTTGGTCTCAGGGAACGCGTCGGCGTTTGCGGCGTTTGAAGCTGCCGGCGCGGACGTCGCCGTCGATCGTCTCTGTCACGGCACGGATACCGACAAGACGTTGGCGATGAACATCTTCATCACCCAAGACTTCGAGCGCGACGCGCGTGTCGTGCATGTGCTGGAGAACGCAGGCTCCATCCCGCGCATCATCGAGAATCTGGCGTCGCCCAACGCCAACTGCGCGCGCGCGGCGCTCGTGCTCTTGACGTACATGCTCGAGGTGAGCGGTCCCGCCCGCAACGCGGCCGTCGCATTGAACGCGCTCGATCCACTTGCGGCGCTCGTGCGCACTGCGCCCGACGAGTCCAAGCACATTGCGCTGCTGGCGCTCGGTCACTTGTGCGACGAGAACCGAGACGTCCAAGACGCAGTCGCTGCCGCGGGGCTCTTGCCAGTCGTTGTGACGATTCCACGAACGCCCGAGTCAGCGCCATTGCATCGCGCAGCGCTCACGACCCTAAGCAACGCCGTGTTCCGAAACGCTGCGAACAAGACGGCTGTGCTCGCGTAGACCGACGTCATGGAACTGATTGTCGCAACAATTCGCGACGCTTCAGAGGCAACTACGGTCGACGCGGCCGCGGTCACGCTTCAGTACCTCGTGCAAGGCAACCCCGACGGCCAGAACGCGGCGTACAAAGCCGGCGCCTTGCCAGCGCTCGTGACCCGCGCGCGGACTGCGGCAACGTCGAACCTCTTGGTCGCGCTGGAGAACATCGTCATGGGGAATGCGGCTGCGAAAGCCGTCGCGCTCGAGGCGGATGCAGTCTCGATGCTCCTTGGTTTACTGAGCACGACGACGACGCGCGCCGCTGTCCAGTACAATGCGGCGAGCGCGCTAGCGTTTCTCGTCCAAGTGAATCCAGCGGCCCAGCGCGCGGTCATCGAGGTCAACGGCGTCCAATCGCTCGTCCGGTTAGTTGGCCATGAAGACACGAGGGTCCGCATGACAGTGTCTGGGACGCTCGCGTTTCTTGCCCAGGGCAACAAGGCCGCTCAAGACGCTGTGCTGCAAAACGGCGGCGTGCGTCCGCTCACGAGTCTCCTTCACGACGACACCGTTTCCAACAAGAAGCACACGCTCTTGGCGCTCATGTATCTCGTGGAGAACCACAAAGACGTGCAGTGCGCAGTTGCAGACTCGGATGCGATTATTCCGACGCTTCTCGACTTGGCCGAACACGGATCTGACGAAGAGCGCATGTCAGCGCTTGCGACGCTCGCCAACTTGACGCAGCAGCACGCGACCATTCAAGCGCGCGTGGCCGCCGCAGGCGCCGTTCCCGTGCTCTTACGACGCCTTCAGGACGGGACGCCGAGTGACAAGACGTACGCTGCGCTTGCCCTCGGACGGCTCGTCGAAAAGCATCCAGCGAACGGCGATCAAGCCATGACAGCCGGCGCGTTGCCTCTCCTCCTGGCCTTGCTGTGGATGGGGACGAATCGAGGAAAGGGGTACGCGGCCGTCGCCCTCGGCTTTCTTGCGCAAAACTCCCTACCGACGCGCAACGCGATTGCCGAGACCGCTGACGTTATCCCAGTCCTCGTGGATTTGATGCGCACGAGCAACGAAGTCTTTGACCAAGCAAACGCTGCTGCAGCGCTCGTAGTCCTCGCTGCAGACGCGCCAGGGATCCAACAGGCGGCCATGGACACAGGCGTCGCACCGCCGCTGGTCACGTTGCTCTCGACGAGTCGCTTTTCCGTACTGCGGAACGCGCCGCGGCTCCTTGTCGAACTCATCAAGGACAGCGAAGCGTCTCGAGAGGCCTTTGTACGCGCTGGTGTCCTCACGCCGTTGATCGCGCGGCTCGGCGATGGCCCGATGGACGCGTACGTCGCGACCGCTACGCGCTTGCTGCTCACACCGGCGGTCTGTCGAACGCACGCCGAGTCACTCGCAACGCTCGGCGCGGAGAAGATCCTCCATGGACACCTCGCAGGGATGTACCAGCCCGAAGATATGGCGTGGCTCGAAACCATCGTCGAGGCCCTGAGCGAATGATAACAAAACAGATACACCTGAGGCTTCCAGCTGCTCATAATCTCATTTCTGAGTCGACTCCACTTCAAGCTCACGTGTCAGCTGCGCGCACATCCTCGACCATGGCCAGCCTGCAGCTGCAACTGCATCGAGGACGCGCTGATCACTGGGGCGAGAGCGAAAGCACGCCCTCACTCGCCAATTCGCCTCCAACGCTCCACCTCAAGATCCCGTCATGAAGCTCGGTGCTTTTGTCGAACTCCTCGCAGTCGCGCTCCTCGTTGCGTCGACAGATGTGAACGCGCAGCTCGGCTCGCCCGTGATGAAGCGCTCGACGCACCGGCCGCACGGCGTCTCCAAGCCGCCCGCGTGGTCGCCTCCGCCGCACCACTCAAAGCTCCCGAAGCCGTCGCAAACGCCTGAGACGCTCGAGCCGACAGAGACGCCGACGCCGGCGCCGGTCGCGACGATTGAGACGCCCCAGCGCTGGCGTGGACTGCGCATCATGAACTAGCCAACGAACGACCGTACACGTTCGCACAACGATTTTAAAACCCTGGGTCTTGTACCCATGTCAAGCGATTGTTAAATAGAAATGCAGTTGTTGTCTTCTGAGACTCGGGCCTCGTCGACGTTGTTGCTGATCGCAATCCCGTCAGGCTGTTTCGCCAGGTCTTGTTGCTCTGGGGTCTCCTCCAGCACAGCAGTCTTTTGCGATTGTGCTCTCGCCTTGGGATCATACTTGAGTGGCACCGCAGGCGTCGGCCGACGCTTCACGACCGTCACAATCTCCACTTCCATCTCGAGGGGTCGGATCGCGCCGGCCTCTTCGTCCGTGTCTTCATACTCGTCGCCAACCTCAGCGTCCACCATCAACACGTCACTCGGGAGCACACTCGCTTTCGTTGAGCCCTCGACAAAGACGCGCCGCTCGTCGTCAGACGCGAGGAACGCGAGCACGCCGCAGACGCCGACCGCCACGGCACACGCCCGGAGCGCCAGCGCGGCCGTGAGCTGCATCCCGGAGCCTCGAGGGGCCGGGAGCAAACCGCCGAGTGACCAGGCACCACTCCTCGGTCCTATTCTTGTCTCGGGTCAAGATAACTACGCATGCGATTCGTGGTTCATAACTGCTACTCATCGTGCTCTTCTTGGCGCTGGAGGTGGCGGTCGAGGCGCTCGAGGTCGTCCTTGTCGAGCTCGCCGCTGCCGTCCTTGTCGAGCTTGCGGAACTGCGCGAGGATGCCGTCAATGTCGCTCTGGTCGGCTTTGCCCAATTTGACGAGCATGTAGCTGAGGTACTCGAGCTGCGAGACCTTGCCGTCGCCGTCCGAGTCCATGGCCAAGAGCTCTTGCATGCTGATCTTGTTCTTGAGGACCTTGCGCTTGCCAATCTCTTCAATGACCGACCCAATGCCGTGGGCCACCGACACAACCGAGAGTGGGAGGTAGAAAATCGCGTAAATCCGCGCGGCTTGCGACTTGGGCGACAAGTCGCCAAACCCAACGGTCGTGACCGTGATGATCGCATAGTAGAAACAATCGAGGATCGGCCAGCCTTCGATCGCACCGAGAATGAGACCGCCGCCAATCGACACAAAGATCGGCACGAGCGCCATGGCAATGGCCTTGTTGCTGTCCGAGAGCAGCCACTTGAGCCACGCAGGCTCGAGCTTGGCCACGATGCTCTTCCGGCGGTTGGTCTTGACCGCGACATTGGCTTCTTTCTTGGTGGCAGCAGCGGCGATCTCACCGCCCGTGACCGTGTCGGCCGCATTGTCGACATTGTTGAGGAGCCGCTGGGTCGTTTCTTTCGCGATCGTCTGCTGGCGCGAGAGGAACCAACTTGCGAGGCGCCCAAGCGCCATACCGATCGTGCAGATCCCGTAGAACGCAAAGAAGATCGTAAACGCTTTGCCTGCTGTCTTGACGGGAATGACGTCGCCGTAGCCCACGGTCGTGACAATAACCATCGCAAAGTAAATGCAGTCGACGACGCACCAACCTTCGACAAAGTGGTAGTAGAGGATCGACACGGCGACGTACGAGAGCACGAGGAGCAGCGCGACGAGGTTCTTGCGGACAGCCGAGTCCGAGTTGCCATGCGCGTCTTCGCTTCCAGCGACAATGCCTTTCTGCGCTACGCCAGGGATCGTAGCAGGCCGCTTCCCACGAATCGAGGGTAGATCAAAGATCGACTGGATACCAACACTACACTCAGTCGCACTCGTTGGTTGGTTGGTACCCCGAGTCCACGTACCGACTTGCGAGCTTCGGATTCGTCCGAGCTGCTGGACGACTGATTTGTCCGAAGGCCTCGTCGTGTTGGCTGTATAGGAAGGCCATGGCGCTGTCAGTTCGCGTCTCTAAGAAACGGCCAAGAACAACACCTTACCGAGCCAGGGCTGCTCTCGATCATGGTCGCAATCATCGACGTCGGTGTCATGATCTCGACCATGTTGGACGACACGGGCGCGCTCGCCGACGTCGGCGTCTTGACGTCGGCCATCTTGATAGCTCACAACTCGATCGCGATTTCTTGATGCGCACGGAGATGCTGAATACGCGGGTCACAGCAGTGGTTCCTTCGTCGAGCATCCATCGGGGCACGCTATTCGGCTATCGCAGCCGTCTATTCCCAGCTGGATCGCACGGCCTCGAGTCCTGACCGGAAGTATTTTTGAACGTCTCGAACAGTACAAACCGCCTACAACCACAGCTTCGCCAGTATCCATGGGTTAGGTTGCATGACACCAGTCGGGCAGTGGAAACGGCAGGTATGTTTCGTTCAAATGCTCGTGCGTGGATACTTACGACTATAATCTGCTCTACGCTGACGGTCCGCGCATTGCGTTGGCCGCGACCGTCGCGTTCGCAATGAGCATTTCCGTGCCTGCACGTTGCAGCGGCGGGTTCGGCTTGATCCCGCGCGCGCGAAAGTGCTGCGTGAGCTGGAGCGGGATCTCGGCCAGCGTCTCCTTGGCGAGTCGCGCTGGATTGCTGCGAAACTTGTTGAACGGGACAAATTGGACACTATCGTAGAGCGAGCATAGTTAGCATCAGGAGAGGAACAATCATCAGCCATGGGAATAAACGTACATGTCTCGCGCAGCAACGCGGCCACTGCGACCGCGAAGCAGTTTGCCGTCTGCATCCAGCGCGTCCATGGCGCTAAAGTCGGCGTTTCCAACGCCAACAATCACAATCGACAATGGCAACTGCGACGCCGCGACAATCTCTTCGATCGTGCTGTCCATGTCCATGATCGCGCCGTCTGTGATAATCAACAGCACAAAGTACTTGAGAGTCTGGGCGCCGCTGGGCGGTGGCTGAGAAAAGACCGACGCAATGGTTGCGGCCTGGCGAATGAGTGGCGCAAAGTACGTCGGGCCGTGGAGACTAATGTACGGGAACGACGCTGTGTACGCGTTGAGAATGCCTTGGACGCGCTCGACTTCTGGCTGCGTCGGGTCAAACGTCAGCGGGAAGCAGTGGCTCACTGCGCCGTTGATCATGGCGCCGAAACCGTACACGGGGAACCGCTTGTCTTGGTCGTACGGCTCGAGGATCGCGCCAGTCGCCGTGATCGCCGCTTGGTAGTCGTTCATCTGGCCCATGCATCCATTGCCAATGTAGTGGAGACTCGATGGGTCCGAAAACGCGCCGTTCGAGGCCGTGAAATCGATACCGACCATCAAACTGATCTCGCAGCCGCCACGCAAGTACTCGGCAAACGTATGGA
Organism: Pythium inflatum; assembly: GCA_023336345.1. NCBI lineage: Eukaryota > Oomycota > Peronosporomycetes > Pythiales > Pythiaceae > Pythium > Pythium inflatum. The sequence continues at coordinate 12,830 of JAADWR010000011.1, read as the reverse complement.
GCTTGAAACACTCGATCGAGAGGATCCGGAGGACGCCCGAGTTGACGTATCTCTTGCCTTTTTTCGCTTGGCGCTCGGGGTTAATGAGGTTCACGCTCGTGCGTTCGCCAGCGACAAACTCGGCGGCCGTCATCGTACAGCTCCCAATAAACTGGTGCCGTCCGCTCGCTTCCCAGTCCATGCACTCAAACTTGAGCAGGCGCTGGAGGTTCCCATTGCAGAGCGTCCGGACGCCGAGCGTCACTTTGGGCCACCGTGGATTGAGATTGTCCATAATGTGCGTGCTGCGCCAGACATGGAGCCACGACGTTGCGAGCTTTGGATCCGCGTGCTCGTCCTTGAGGCGGTAGATATTCAAGAACGGATCCGACTTGCCAAACCACCCGTCCTTGTTATCGACCTTGTCGGCCGCAAACTGGACCGTGACTTGGTCAGCGCACGACGAGAGCTCTTCGCCATCAATGACAACGTGGCCTTTGATCCCGTGCACGTGCTTGTTCCCCGACTGGAGCAGCGCGAGGACCATCGATTGGCCGTTCGTCGCCATGAGCTGCGCCATCGTAAACTCGACGCAGCCTAAAAAGTCGTGGGCATTGAGTTTCTCCGACGTACTGTCGCGATCAAAGACCTCGAGCCGCAAGCGCTGGACTTCTTCAAAGAAATAGTCGAGTTCAATGGCTTTCGTGAATGTCGGGTTCGCGCAGTTGGTTACGGTCTCGGTGCGGCCGAGTTCGCGCCAGCGGTTACCCATTTCTTCGAGGTACACGACGATAAACGGATCCGACTCGGAAAACAAGTCGGCGGTCTTGAGGTTCTTGCACCGGAAGCGCAGCGCGACGACGCTCGACGGCGTCGAGGGTACGCCAGCACCGACGCCGCCGCCAAACATGGGCAAGGGTGGGCCGGTTACGGGCGTCACGGGCGCAAAGCCGCCGTGCATGGAGGGCTGGTTCGGTAACCCAGGGGTACTTGATGGGCTAGCGGGGTACCCTGCATACGGTGCTGGGGCGCTTGACGGGCTCACCGGGTAGTACGCTTGCCCACCTACGGGCGATCGAGGCGCTTGTGCGTACCCCGACGGCGACGCTGCTTGCGGCGGGTACATAGGTACGTTGACGGGTCCGCCGATGGCGCTGCCTTGGGTTACGCTCAGGCGCAGCGGCGGCTGCAGTTGTTGGGTGGAGGGGTACGGCTGGGCCGCTGGGGATACTGGAGGATAATATGGGTCGGCTGGCGGCGCCGACGGCGCAGCGCTGCCCACGGGCGAGCGAGGGAACGCGCCGGGGTTATACGACATGCGAGGAATAAAGTGGCTTGAATAGTGAGCCACCGTTCCTTCGGATTTTTGCCCGTCACTCCAGGGGGTACAGTGTACCGATATGAGTCGATGGGTTACGATTCGGATAGAGAACAGTCCTCTATTGTGGCTCTCGGCGAAAAACTCAGGTCGAATGGTTTTCCACCAATGAACATGGAATATTTGTGTAGGGGTAGGGAAAGCGGACCAGTGTAGCCATCCCAGCGGATACCATGGGAACCCATGGCCGTTGGACTGAGATCTTGAACGATTGGGCGGCGTGTGACTCGGTCTCGGTCAGTTCGCGACATAGACTTTGACGACGTTGCGACGGAGTCGACTAGCGAAACATCCCGCACAGACGAGCCCCAATAAGAGCGCAACGAAACTCACGGCGCAGCAGATCGCCGCGAACTCCGCGTGCACTAGGAGGTCGTGGAACTCGGCAAACGCCGCGTTCAGCGCCGCGCGGAGCCACGCGCAGTTGCCGTCGAACGAGCAGTCGCGGAGCTTGGCGCTGCGAAGGTGATCGGTGAAAAACTCGACTGGGGCTTTGAGCGCAAACTCGGCGGCTTCGAGTTCGCTGGTTTTGGACACGAGGTCGTGGACGAGCGGTCGCGTATCGTTGATGACGTTGGCGACATCGGCGCAGTACTCGCCAAGGCGCTGTTTCTGGAGCTCGAGCTGTGCGACTGTGAGCCACTGGGAGATGATAAGGCCGTTTTGGGCAGCGCCGCGGTCGTCGACACCACGCCAGCTCTCGTTAAAGACGCTTTGAATGTACGCCAAGTCGTCGTCCGTAACGAGCGCGTGGTCGTCGTTGGGATCCAGAAGAGCAATCGTCGTCGAGTTGAGTAACGCCTGGTGGAGCGTCAAGTTGTACGGGGACATGACCGTGCCGTTGCCAAACGCCCACACTAAGAGCCACGCGCGCTGTGTGTCGAGATAGCTCTGTTCCCAGCCAAACAAGGAAACCCTCGCCGTTTCTGTGTCTCGTAGCTGCGTCTCGAGCTCAAACAACGCCGGGAGATCGTACATGTCTGATATATCCATTCGTGGCGGTGTATCATCCATTGGCGTTGGGTGCGGTGGCACACGCAACGTGTCGGCAAACGCGAGCGTCTCATTTATCGTCGTCGTCCCCACAAAACGCTGATCCCACAACCAACGGCCCGTGTCGGCGGTGAGTGCGTCATTCGCCAACACGGAGACGTTTCCGTCAAACGCCTGGAGCACGACGATGCCGTCCAACGCCATCATCGCCGTCGAGTAGAGGACGCCGACAAACACCAATGCGATCACACACGCGAATTCGCCGACGAAACACGTCGTACGGGCGAATGGCCGTTTGTTGGTGCGAATGCCGACGATGATCGCGACCAACGAGAGCAAGAGCGCGAGGCCGCTCGCCCCCATGAGCGCATAGAGACCCAGTACAGCGAGCTGTTGCGCTTCGGTCGAGAGCTCCTCAAACTCCGACGCAACTGTGTTGAGCCGAGCGAGAAAGAGCGCGTTGCTGCTGTTGAGGTGGTTTCGAAAGTCGCGAATCGCAGGGACGAGCGTCGCTTGCGTTGCGCCGAAGTCGAGGAGCTGTTGGCGCGACTCGCGAAGGTCCAATTGGGCTTTGTACGCTCGTCGGCGCCACCGATCGCGGGCGTCGTCGACCATGCTAAGTAATAGAGCGCACGTCTTGCAGTGAAAGCAGCCGCTCGTGGCACCAATGCTCATGCGAATGGCGACGTTGGGCGTAATGTTGAGCTGGGCACAGTCGGTCGACGGAGAGTTTACCGTTGGGTACAAGCTCGAGTAGTTCCCGAGGCGGTCGAGGACCGCAAACACTGGGCGGCCAAGGATGTCTTCGGTCGCTGACTGCGGATCGAGGAACGTCAGCGGCGTCATCGACGTCCGCGCTTTTTCCTGGAGCGACGCGAGGTCTTGTGCGTTGGGCGATCCAATCGCGTAGAGGACCTCGTCGAGCGGCTGCACAAAGGCCTCTTCAAACTGCATCGCTTGGCGTGGCAGTGTCGTCGAGAGCAACGTTTGGAGAGCATCACGCCCGGGCACAAGCGTGCTGTGGACGGTGAGGAACGTGAGCACCGCAGCCGCGGTCCCCACGGCCAAGAAGCTCGCCATGAACACGCCCCACACGATCTTCGTGGCTTTCGAGTAGATCCGCGGCTGTTTGCGAGGATCTTTCTTCCTACAGCGGCACTTGAAGCAGCAGTACGACCATACGAACTGCAGTAGAAACAAGAGCAGAAACCACGCGGCGCCCAACGCGACGTACGCGCAGCTCGACCACGCATACTGTCGGTACGTGAGGTCTCCTTTCAGCTGAAAGACCGAGAGCAAGTTGGCGTCCGAAGCAGCAGAAGCATCACGGTTCGCAACCAACGCAGCCGCATTGTCATAATCCACGAGATACGAACGCAGATCTGGAAGCAGTCGGTCCACGTCCGTGAGATTCGTCCGGAACGGGAAGAGGCGCGTATTGTTCTGGGCCGCTACGTCGTACACGCTGTACTCGCAGTGGTCGCCTGTGAAACCCCATTTCTTGACGCACTGGCACTTGCCCGACGCGTCTTCTTCGAGCGCGCGACAGAGACCGCGCTGCTCGCAACAGCGCGTGTCGAAATCGTGGTCAATAGGGTAACTCGTGCCCACAAGGCGCCCACTCCGGACGCGGCGGTCGCCTTCTTGTTCATTCAGCGCCTTGTCGTACGGAAACGTGAGGAGACAGACAGGCGATGGACTCGTCTTGAGCTTGATGTCCCAGATAAACACGTGCGCGCCGCTCGCGAGTTTGTTGTTGTACGCATCGGCGCGTTGGGACGACGAGCAGCCGCCGCAGCACGCAAAGTTGGGATCAAATGGCGCGGCCGCGACGCTCATCGTGCTCGCGAGAAAGTGCTGGATTTCGTCGATGATCACCAGCATGTCTCGTCTATTTTCGGGCGCTTTCAAAATGGCTACACTGATACCAACCGTGAGCTGTTTGTAACTGACCTCTCGTTACAGAGCTCTTCGCCATTCGCCCGAAAATGCTGCTCGCGCTGCCAGACGAATGCAAAGCGCTCGTGTGGCGCTGCTTCGACACGACGACGCTGTGTCGCGTCACGTGCGTCGCGCGTCATGTCAACCACGGCGTGGTGCTCGCGCCGCTGTGGAAACGCCACGCGGTCGACATGGTCTGTCGCGAAGTCGCGCGCATCGAGCTCGAGCGACTGCCCGGCGAAGGCGCGTTGCAGCGCCAGAACGCGACGCGGCGATTAGACACTGCCGCACCAAACCACAGCGCTCCAAGGGGTCGTTCTGGGCTATTGATGAGCGAGCAGGAAGAGACGAAAGAAGGCGACGAGAGTGGAGGAATGAGATTCGATATGGACGAGCGGTGTTGGCGCGAGTGGTACCGCGACTTTTATCTCGTACGTCTTGTTTTGGAGAATGATCCGCTCGTAGACAACTAAGACGGTCTCAATAGGCAGTGCATCGGTTCAATGTGGCCCATGCGGCGTTCGAAGCAGCGAAGAGCGAGCTCCAGACGCTCAAGAAACAGCGCTCCGACTTGCGTGAGCTCCAGCACGCGACCAAGAGCAAGAACCAAAACGACAAGCAGCTGCGGCGCATGCAGATGAACTGCGTGCGGTGGCTCAACCGCACGAGTCGTCGAGCTGCCGCGTTCACGCAGTCGCGTATTGCCCAAGCCACTGCCTTGACCAAGAGCGAGGTTGCGGACGAGCTCCAGACAATCGAAAGCGCGATTCAGTGCCAGTCCAAAGCGATCTTTTCGCTACGGTCACAGTACCAGAAAGCGCTGCACAAACGCACAAGTCAAGTCGCGCGCAGCAAGCAAATCCTCGCCAATTTGGATGATTGAGGTCACAATTACCAGAGCTGTGTCGACGGCGCGACGGCGTGGCGATAGGCGCCTGCGTTGCTCACTTTGATGGTCGCGAGCGCCTTGCGAGCGTACTCAGTCTGGTGGAGGCCTGCATTGCGGAGCGCAATGCCGAGTTTGAACCGCGCGTTCTTGAATAGCGTGTCGCAGTCGTAGCCGTGCGTTGGGAAGAGGCCTTTTTCGTGGAGCGGTAGCCCGTCTTCGACGGCATCGACGTTGGCTCGGAACGCAGCTGTTTCCTGTCGTGTCCGTTCGGGATCGGCCTAGAGAATGACGCACAGTCCGGTCAGCCTGGTTCTCGACGAGTAGAAGAGGTGGCACTTTCTGCAACGCACCACAATCGTCGCGAGCTTCTCGGCATACGGCGCTTCCAGTTTAATAGCCTCCAGTTTCGCCAACCGCTCCATCTCGAGTTCCTCTCGTCGCTGCTGCTCCAGACGTTCCTCGGCCAGTTTTCGCTACAGTACCACATGAGAATGCCAATACTTTTGAGGTTCTGATCGGCCGGCCAGTTTCGTACCACATACTCTTCTTGTCGAAATTGCACGCGCTCTGCGTTGATCGCACTTTGAACTGCCTTCTCTTGTTCCTCTCGCTCGCGCTGTTGCTCGGCGTGCATCTCGTCGACAATATTTCCGACCAGTTTTGTCTTCCTGAACTCTTCAACTTGAGCCTTTTGTTCGTCATGACGCTTTTTCCGTTTGGCTTCCTCGGCCTCTCTTTGCTGCTGGATCAGTAGGCGCTCGAGCTCTTCTTGCTGCTCTTTGATCCGTTGTTCCGCTTCTTTTGCGACTCGCCAATCGGTCACTTTGTCATGAAGCTGCGCACACTGTTGTTGCAAGCGCTGGAGCTGCTCGAGCTTCCGTCGCTTGTCTTCTTCTTGTTCCTTTGCAGCGGTCATTTTCTCTTTCGATCGTGTTTGGAGCTCGGCACGTTTGCGATCATAATCGGCTTGCCGATCACGGCATTTTCCTTGGTAGAAACGTAGATGTGTGTGGAACTTGGCGTGTCGCTTGATATCCAGGCGATCACGATGGGGCAGCACGGCTTTTACTTGGTCGTACAGAACCTCGGGTTTCTTCTGGGCACCAGGCCTTCGCTCGTAATTCTTCAGCACAGCTAGGAACTTTTCGTCGTCTTCGCTGGACCATCCACCCCTTGTTAACGACGCAGGCTCCACACTCCCAGCTGCATCATCTTGCGATGCGAGGAGCCGAAAGTCCCGCTCATACATATCTAAGTCTTCTGCCAGTTCTTCTTGCAACCGCTGAAACTGCTCGCGAATCTCGAGCCGCAGGATTTCATCCACATCAACCCCGTTGCACAGTGAGTCGACATGCTCGTCCAGTGCACGGTCACCATCGTTCTGGTTGTTTGGCCGTCGCGAAGATCCACTTTGACACCGAAGCCCTTGAATCACGGCATCGTAGGCGACCTGAAAGTCACGCTCGCACGCTCGAACCTCGTCTTCCAGCGTCGCTTCAACCATTTGGTGCCCGATCACAGCATCGAATATCAGCTGCTGTGCCTCGCGCTTCATGTGGTCGACCACTGCGACGGCTGCACCGTTGGCTGACTTACTAAGACGCTGGCGCAGGCCAATAACAAGCTGCTTCATCGCTTGGTGCTAAATCAATAACGACGTCACACACGAGCGACCGCAGCGATGCATTGCATATTAGACGTACCTGCTCTCGCTCGGACGCTGCATGCTTAAGCAACGCGACACGGTAGTCCTGCTCCATCTGGACCAGCTCTTCAATCTCTTGTGCGTACTGTTGGTTCACGATACTCTGGATTTCCACACTTTTCAATGGCGATTCCTGTGGCTCTGCTTCAGGACGAGCTGGCGACTTTTTGGGCTTGACAATGGACGAAGCAGGCGTAGTGCTGGCTTTCTCAGTACATGCATCATTGTATATCCGCAGTAGTAGTGACTCGAGTTCTTTTGAACATGCCTTCAAAATGGACAAGTGGTGAGTCCAGCGCGCCATATCCTTTCGTGCGTTCACCTCACATCTTCTAGCTTCTCCAGATGATGGTGTTCATGGAGCCACTCGTACTATAGTCACTGTCAGCCATTTCCACTCACGCAGACAGACGGTGGGCACTCGCGCACCTTGAGATTGTTCTCCTTAGTCGCCTGCTTCTGCTGCTTGGATGTCTTCTTCATCTGTTGAATCTTCTACTGGCGTAAAACAAGTTGAGATCGCGGCTACGTTCCCATGATCAGAAAGGCTCTCTTCATACCTGAAACACATCGTCGCCTTTGGTCTGGAGCTGCGTGGCGACCTGCAATTGCTGCTGGAGCGAGAGCCCCGCCGTCGCGCGGAACAGTTTCTTTCGGTTCTCGGCTGGTGGGTGCACTCGTAAGGCACCGCGTTCTTTCACCTTGACAAGCAGCACGTACCATCGGCGGCCGCGACAGTCGAACGCAGTCGCGACGCCATGGCGATGATGACTTCAAGTGTGACGTTTCATAGTCTCCAATACGGTTGCACGAAGGTACCCATGATTCAACGACATTCAGACGACATTCATTACCTCCCTATGACGCTTCGCCTTGCTTCTCTCTCGCTTCTCTCTCGCTCACTCTCGAGGCCCCTGTCCTCACACTTATCGCGTGCTCGTGCGGCCGCGAATGCTCATCTTCTCTTCCTTGGACTCGTCCATGTAGTCCTCTTGCGAGTTGATGATCCGGAGCATTTCCTTCTTGCTCGACTCTTGCAAGTGGCCGCCAATGAGGAGCTCGTCGAGAATGTAGTACGCCTTGTGGAAGTTGAAGATAATGTCGAGCTCACAGACCTATAACCCAACCCATACAATAGTCGTGAGATGCCAGCGTCTTGGTCCCAGGGAACTACCGTACGTTGCCAAAGTAGCGATCGAGCACTTCGACGTAGAGGTGGATTTTCTCGAGCGTGATCAGCTCGTTCTCGTCCTTGGAAATGCACGCGATAAAGTACAGACTCGCATAACTGATCGCACACATCCGGCGTTAGAATAGCGTGATCCACAGAGGAGAAACATTCCCACCATAACCTACCGCTTGTACACAATCTTCTTGTCCTTGAACTCGATAAAGTTGCACTGCTTGGTCGGGCGCGAGAGAACGAGCGTTGTGATCTCGCGGATCATGCGCGTCTTCTGCGCCGCCGTCGCTGCGACGTACCACTTGCTAAGGCGCGTCTTGCCCTGGCGGCTCATGAGCAGCACAGTCTCGATCTGTTTATGACGCACAGAGAGATCGCCCGAGAGCGCGAAACGGCGCAAATCACATGTACAGATCGTCAGCTATCGAATGCGCCCATTTTCCCAGCCAACAGATGCGCATAATGCGCGCAATACGCGACGTACCATCGCGGCTTCTTCCAGACGATACTCGATCCCTGCTTTGCTGTCGCAATACGCTGCCCAGTTCGAGGTTTTCGTAATTACTCAATTACCATCCCAGTTTCCGCTAAATTGCTTTGATAATCATTATTGTGTGTGGACCACATTGCGCACTTTCACCGCAAAATTCAGCCACTCGAAAACCATGGGGCTCGCCGACGACCGCGCGCTCGCGGCCGCGTATTTCCAGGCGACGCCAGCGCCAGCGGCCCACAGCCGCGACCGCGAGGCGCTCGAGTCGTTCCTTGATCACCACCGCGCGTCCGGCAAGTGCGTCGCGGTCGTAACGTCCGGCGGGACGACCGTGCCGCTCGAGAAGAACACTGTGCGGTTCCTCGACAACTTTTCCACGGGCTCGCGCGGCGCGGCGTCGGTCGAGAGCCTCTTGGCGCTCGGGTACGCGGTCGTGTACTTGCATCGCCCAGGGTCCGTCGCACCGTTTGCGCGTCACCTCCAGAAAGCCACGTCGAAAGGCGTCGACCTCGCGTTCCTCGACCATCTTGAGGTTGCAAAGGCCAGTCTCCAGCTCCATTTCGACGGCGAGCAAGACCGCCGCACTGTCCTCCAGGCGCTCCAGAACTACCGCTCGGCGGTCCAGGCCAATGCGCTCTTGGCGCTGCCATTCACGTCGGTCGACGAGTACTTTTTCCTGCTCAAGCTTGCCGGCGAGTGCCTCGCGTCATGGAAAGAGCGTGCCATGTTTTACCTCGCAGCCGCCGTTAGCGACTTTTACATTCCGCACGCGCGCATGGCTGAGCACAAGATTCAGTCGCGCGATGGCCCATTGACGCTCGAGCTCCAGCAAGTACCAAAGCTCCTCGGTGTGTTGCGCCACGACTGGGCGCCGCACGCGTTCTTTGTGTCGTTCAAGCTCGAGACCGACTGGGATTTGCTGCGCCGCAAGGCCAAGATGGCGATTGACAAGTACGACATGCACCTCGTGGTGGCGAATGAGCTTCACACCCGCTTTGACGAAGTCTTACTGATCACAAACAAGGACGAACGCACGGTCGAGCGCCCCAAGGACGCTGACGACATTGAAGCGACGCTGATCGACGCGATTGCCGGCATCCACTTCAAGTTTATCGCGTCCAAGGACGTGAGCGTCCCGGACGAAGTTGGCCGCAAGCTGCCGTCCGGTGGCCGTCGTCCGTGGCGAAGACGCCTCCCGCCGCGCGTCCAAAACGCTGTTGCCGTGTTGGAGCAACACCAAGAAGAGATCCTCGCGGTGGTGCTTGGCGGCGTGCTCTCGGTCATGCTGAACATGCTCCAGAACAGCATGCGCCGTCGTTAAGCAACTCTAGAAGAATACAACGTGCGTTCTAGTATTACTTTGGCGTGGTCTCACTCAGGCTCTTCAAAAACTCCTGCTTGGTCGGGTCGTTCTTCATGCCGCCCATGCAGTTCGGCGACGGCGCGACCGGGCCACTGCTGCTCTCCCACTGCGCAGGCGTTTTCCCGAGGATCGACAGCGCGTGGACGCCGCTCGCGAGCTCGTCGGCGAGCACGGCGTTGACCATGCGATGGCGCTGGATCAACGGCTTGCCGTCGAACTGGCTCGAGACCACGACGACTTTGAAGTGCGTCTCGGCACCCTTGGGCACATTGTGCATGTAGCTCTCATTGAGCACAGCCAAGTGCACGGGCGCAAAGGCCTCTTGGAGCTTCTCGTGGATGCGCTGCGCGATCGGACCGCTCGGCGCTTCGCTCATTGTGCTCAGCTAAATTGGTATGAGAAGAACAGAGCGTTATGGAACCGTTCTGGAATAAGATCATTCGAACAGATCAGAATATTAGTACCTGGCGGATGCGCGCGAGGCCGCGAGAGATGATATGCGAGCGCATGGGGCGTGGTGGTCGAGAGCTGCTGGTTTGCGCGCGCGTCCCAACGTGCGCTTCAAGCGGCAACAAGAGGATGCATGTCCACGCCACGTGCCATGGACCAATAACATTCATTTCGTACTTTGAAGGATCGATACCGTATGCCAATAGTAATACCACTTGTGGCTGTGCTTGTAGTAATATCAACTAGCAATGGGGCTTGGTCGTTGGCATTGGCGTCGTTGGCGTTGGCGTCGTTGGTGTTGGTGTTGTCGGCTCAGGATTTGTTGGTGTTGGTGTTATCGGCGCAGGCGTCCCCGCTCCAACGAGGTCTCGAATGACAATATTCTTGGCCGCCAAGTCGGCGATAATAGCGGTCACGTCCACGCCAGTATTCACGCCACCGTCCACAGTGCAATCGCCGCAGAAGTGCACCGAGACCACGAGGTTGTCGCTCCACGCCAGCACGGGCGCGCCACCAGCTCCCTTTTGGGTATCGAGCCTGTATGCGACCTGATCGTCCCCACACGCGGCGGTCATGTGGACGCCCTGGACCGTCCCAGGCTCGTTGTTATCCGTGTACGCAACAATGCGCTTGGCGTAAAAGTTGGAGTGCGACGGCATGTACACTGCTTCACCGACCACAGCGCCGCTGGCACGCAGCTGGAGGTATCCGTACTGGGAGACATCGACAGAGGCGGGGAGTTTAAGGATCGAGTAGCCTCTCGGCGAGGTAGTGACGATCGTCACCCCCTTGGCCACGATTGTCCCAGGGCACCCGCCCTGAGTCTGGCACTCGTCTTCACACGACGCGCTCTCGGCATCCATTTCGACCTCAAGTGCCTCTGTGGAGACGCACCCACCCGCGATCATCAAGTGCCCTTCACTGCCGATGAGAAACCCTGTCGTGTAGTCGCCAGTACATTTGATGCGAGCGACCGTCCTTGCACGCTCATACGCGCGTGGGAGCACTTGCGCAAGCGTTCCATTCGCAAAGCACTTGGCTGGCACAGACTGGTCCCCCGCGCCGCAGATAGATCGAGTGGACACTGCTGTGGTGGGTACCACGAACAGAGCGAGGAACGCGAGTACGACGAGATTATGGGTCATCGTCTTCACGCTGGTTCTTGGAGGTTTTTGTCAGTCGTGGTAAGTCGAGAAATGAGGTTGGCTCCACGAGATCAATTGGAACCGAGGAGCCAGGGGGTGCGAGCATGCATTGGGCGTGGTTTCTCCGCGCTCCAACTGGAGCCCCCGTCAAGCTGATTGCGTTGAACATTGTCAGCAGCTTGCTGATGGGATCTCGACTTCGAATACTCACGTGCATATCGTATCCACAGACGCTGCGCTGTAGGGACAGCTAACACGAGTCAGCTCCCCATGCAACCTTGCATGGTGCAACCCAAATCAGCTCCAGTTTCTATTTGAACCCATGGATCCATCAGTATCCCATCATCCACACCCAACTCAGTATCACAAGGGATCTTCGGACCCTGGTTCGTGCTCAACTCTGACTGTTCATCTGATGCAGGTGAATTCGATATTCGAAGAACCTCCAGACGCTATTTTAATAGCGAGAGGATGGATTTGCACTGTATTAAAATACAGTGCAAATCCATCCTCTCGTTTCGAAGCTGCAAGTACAGCACCATGAGAGCTGTTGATTTTGAGTGGAACTCGAAGCCCTCAAATCGATTTTGTGTCGTATTGGACGATCGATCCTCTCAGCTGGGTCGTCTATTTCACTGCTCACTATTGTCGGAATTTAGCAGTGGGGTGGCGTCTTCGTGCTTGGCGTTGGCGATGTAGGCACTGGTTTCGTCAGTGTCGGGGTGGTCAGCTCTGTTGGGATAGGAGTTGTTGGCTCTGGTATCGTTGGGACTGGAGTTGTTGGCTCTGGTGTTGTTGGGGCAGGCGTCTCAACACCCACCAAGTCGGGAATGACAAAGTTCGTGGGCGCCGTCACGGACGTCTACTCTCCGTTTGCTCCGTTGCTGCCACAGCCAGGGCAATACTGCACGGATCGCTCGCTGTCAATGAGTACTGGACCTTACGGAAAAGGCAGAGGTAGTCATGGGCTGTGAGTTGAAGATCCGCCAAAGTCCAGCCATATCTGTATCCACTGACGCACGAGACCATCGTGGTGGCTTATAAACCAACGGGAACGTCTCCGCTTGCTGTTCACGGAGATGAGTTGTTGAACTGCACAGTTTATTACATCCACAAAATTACCACACAGTCGTGACTCGCACGGGCGTATGGATACTCGCTAGTCGTCTAGAAGCGGTTCTCGCACTTGCCGCTCGTCCAGTTGCACCAGAACCAGAACTGGCACAGCGACTTGTTTGTGAACTTGCCACAGAAGCCCGGAGCCTGGGTCGGGGCTGGCGTCGGGGCCGGCGTAGGTGCCTTGGTGGTCGG
>JAADWR010000010.1:0-68831 GCA_023336345.1 Pythium inflatum | reverse complement strand
CATTGCACTGGTACTTTCTCCGAGATAAAGTCGCCATGTCCATGAACACACTGCACATCTCCAAGCTGACACTCGAGCTCACGGCGCCAGCGTTTCTACTGATCGGTCTTGCTCACTGTGTTGCGATTGCCCGAGTGATTCAGCGCAGCTACACCACCGGAAAACGCGTACTTCAGGCAACAACAGCGACAAAAGCATCCACGAGCACCTCACGCTGTGTTGGGCCGTTCACGGGACTCTGTGGCTTGGTCTCACGTGCGTGGGCGTGGCTCTTCAGTCCAACAGGCTTCTTTGGCTTCAGCAACCCGCACTTTGACACCGTCTTTATGGTTCGCGAAGCATGGGAGATTGTGATGCAGACGTACCAAGCGTACCAACTCAGTCTCTCGGTCCCACGCAAGTGGATCAACCAACTCGCAGTCGCTACCATTGTGCTCAACTGCATCTCGTCGCCGCTCGTGCATCTCGTGCTTCACAAGAAACCTACTCTTCGACGTGTGTTCAACCTTGTGCAAGACGCCTTTCTCGACTTCTGCTGTTCAGTGGTCATCCCGCTCAGCGTATTCCTCCCGTATGTGCGCCTCTACGACACGACTCGTCACCAGTTCCCGGACGAACTCACGCTCAACGACGTGTGGTACGTCAACGCGATCTCCGAGATTCGACAGGTCCTCGTGACGTCGTTTCCCGACTTTGTCTCAACGATCATGCCGCAGCTCAGTCTCTTTGGGTACCTTATGACGTTCAAGAACATTCTACGGAGACGCTCGCCACGCATCCACGAGGGCCCAACGCTCCGCGACACTCAAGCCTTCACGCATGCGCCACCCTCGGTTCGGAGTTTGGACCGACACGGTCGAAACACGCGCCAGCTTTTGGTTGTCGCCGTGCACATGGCGTTTGTGCTCTGGGGCTGCGGCGTGCTCGTGCTCCACTCTGACGCGTCCCGTACGGCGGCACAGCACGCGCCAGGGTGTCAGCTCCATGTCAGCGCGTGGCACTCGTCCCGCTTCCCATGCTCTGTCATGTTACTCAACTGCCACATGGAGCGTATGAACGGGTCCGACAAGGAAGTCTCTGGAATCCTGGAGCTTCTCGAACGCTCATCGTTGCAGGTGCTCGTGTTGTCCCATTGCCCGGCGTTGCACGTTCCTCCGGTTGTGACCGAATTCAACTCACTCGTGGGGATCGAGCTCTTCAACTGCACGCTCGTGGACTGGCCAGCCGAAGCCGCACTGCACCAAGCAATGCAACCGAGCATCGGCTACGTGCACATGATACGGACCAACTGGACGGCGTTTCCCGCTGGTCTCTTGCACGATCAGCTTCCGGCGCTCTTGACGCGCGTCTCTATCTTTGCCTCCAACATGACGACGCTGCCCGACGAGATCGAGCGCTGGAGCGAGAGATCATGGACTGCAGTCCTCATCGCCGACGCTCCAAACCTCCAGAATCTCCCGGCGTCATTCTGCCGCATCAACACGGCGTTTCTGTGGCTCATCAACACAGGCGTATCGGTGCTTCCCGGCGCCTGCGTCGCCAACTCACGGCTGGTTGAACTGAAGGTCTCAAGGACTCCCCTGTTGGCATTGCCGAATGTCGTGGGACCGAACCTCCAGATCCTGTACGCTGAACACACTGCTGTTAGCTCGCTGCCGCCGTGGTTTAGCGACTGGTATCGCCATACCCCACCACAGGATGTGGCGTTCTACGGCAGCCCGATTTGTAACTCCACGGCGGCACTCTGTCATACGGACCAGCACACGGCTTCAACGTATTACCCATGGGAGATCATGCTACGATTTCGACAGTATCAACTGCCTTTTGGCCCTCCTCCTCCGTTCTAGTAAAGCTCCTCTCCACTGAAAGAGACGCATTTGATTACAGCGGATACCGTTCGATGATAGGCCCGTACTCTACATATCCATACTGTGAGTCCCAGTCGCGTTCACAAATCTGCCACTTCTTGATCAGCGCCGCGTCCAGTGTCTCACAGACCGGACTCCCAAAGAACGACCTCGTCACCGTGTCGTCTGCGTGGTGCTTGTCCAGCCAACTCACTGCCCACAGCGGCAACGTCGAGACATTCGTGTGCTCCACCAAGAGCTCTGTGAGTCGTGTCGTGTCGCCGACGCTCTCCGGAAGCTCGCGAAGCGGCATGCCCGAGAGACGAATACTCAGCGTTTTGCAGCGTCGAAACACGCCAGGTGGAAACGATTCGATTGGCGATCGATCGATGAAGAGCCGGTGAAACCCCATGCTTCCGAGCGATGGCGGGAGTGCCTGGACACGCGTGCCGTCCAACCCGAGGCGACCTAGTCGACTGGTGACCCACAGGTCACCGAGATCTTCGGGCAGTTTGGCGATCGTGCAGTTGGTGAAGCCTACGGCCAAGAGCGACAGCGGGAGCTCGCGGTGGAGCAGCGCTGGCGGAACTGTGGTGACGTTGGTCGCGGTGAAAATGATGTTGGTCATGCGCGGATGCGTCGCCTGTCGGACCGAGGCGTCCACTGGCCAATCGACGAGCGTGGCGTTCACGATCTCAATCGCCCCGAGGTTCATGGAGCGCACAATTGCGGGTGGAACCGAGAGTGCTGGGCAGTGCATAAAGACGACTTTCGTGAGGACTGATGGCTCCATCTCCTGCAAGATCTCACTCATCTCGGACCTGAAGCCCGTAATCCCTCGTCGATAGCAGTTGATGTAGAGCACCGAGCACGGCACTTTAGTTGCAAACCACGGTCTCACATAGAGCTGACACCCCGGATAGTCGCGCGCACTTGCCATTCGCTCGGTCGAAAGATGCAAGTACGCGACCGCAATGCCACACGCGACAATGCACGAGCTGACGGTACGGAAGAAAAACTGCTTGCGCTTGGTGAGAGACGAAGCTGTGGGTCCAACCCGGACGTCGCCTGGAGCTTGCTTCGTTGGGGAGTCGCCAACGGTCGCAATGCGTCGGGAACGCAGGGGCCGCCGTCTAAGAAGCTGCTTGACCAAGCGAAGGCAGACGTAGATACTGTACTGCGGAAGGAGTGACGCACAATAGTCGAGCGCCGATGTCACGAGCACTTGATGCGAGTCCGCAAGCGCGTTTGCAAACCATACATCGTCGATTACGAGATGGGCCGGGAACTCGCCTTTGGTCCAGTCAAACGCGGCGGCGTACGGCTGCATCAGGCACACGGGGACAATGACTGTGCATACAAAATCCAAGTGCATGTCGACCACGAGGTCCATCAAATGATGTGCGGGGCCGCGCTGACGAAAGAGAATCGAGACGAGCGGGATCGATACGCTGTTGAGCACGACGGCGGCGACTGCAAAGCGGTTGATCCACACTCGCGAGACGCTGTAACTGAGGCTCCAGAGCTGATAGGTTTGCATGAGAATCTCGACCAGTTCTCGAACCAGTAGCGCAGTTGCAAAGCCCGGTCCGTTGACACCAAAGTATCCGTTGGTGCCAAACACCACGAGAAAGGCGTTGCGAACGTAGTCGCACAGAGCTTGTAGCGACGGAACGCGTGTTGGCCGCGCGCCTATAGAAGTTGACCGACGGGAGCGAGAGAGGACCGACGCGTGCCGCGCCAAGGAAAATCGTGTGCCCCGATACCCGACGGATGCGATCGCCATGCGGCTTACTGCAACAATGTGGAGAAGCGCGACGACCAAGTAGGAGAGACCAGCCACGCGCTCGAGTGTGACCGACATGAGTAGCGCGGCCGTGTTGGCGTAGACGCTCGGAAGGCTGAGCACGAGGTGCACGACAGCGAAACACACCGCGATGGCCGCGGTTACGAGGTGCACGACCAACACCATCCACCACGCGAGCACGTACACGGGCGTCGAGACGTTGACGATCGCGCGACGAGCGTCGTGACGCTCCGTCAACGCTTTAGTCATAGTGACGCTCAGCAAACAAATGATCAGAGCGTGTCGAGCGCAGAAATTGCGTGGGCAACGAGCACAGCACAGCCCAGATTATCCACTCGATTCAGACTCGTGCTCCAAATAAAGCTACTTGCACATAGCTAGAGCATTCGCTAAACCAGTATATAGGTGGATATTGTTGCTACATGTAATATAGTAACGGAACGATATTGTGAGATCTCTACCTGTACATAGAAGGAACAAGAGTATGTAAAGCATGCGTGGCAATGTCGTACGGCCGAAGGCGCCGCATGAGGTCCAACGGGTAGTACGTCGTGCTTGTGTCTCGGTCCGTCTGACAGAGCGCGTTCCACATCGCCACGTCTTCACGGAGAGCGGTCGAGTTACACGCTGGACTGCCATACAATGTCACGTCTTTGGTCGGTGTCTTGTGATACCAGTCGTCAAACCACGGAGGCAGCACATTGACGGCGGTGCCTTCCGCGTACAACATCACAAGATCCAGGTCGGCGACGTTGGGCAGCGACACGAGTGGTGTCCCCGAAACCTGTAGTTCCGAGAGCCTCGAGTGTGCTGCGCAGGCATCGGGAAGGACTGTGAGGCCCGTGTTCATAAGCCACAGTACGGACGCCTCAACGCGGCAAAAGGAATCCGGAAGGCGCTGGAGCAATGGCGTATCACCGATCATAATCGAAGCCCAATCCTTTGCACTCCAATACCCAATCTCTTCGGGCAGCGTCGTGATGTTGGAGGCGATGAGCGCAAAGAGCACGAGAGGTGTCGGGAGCTGCTCGTGCAAAGACCTGCTGGAAACGACGTCCAGTTCGCCAGCACAAAGAAGACGTAGTTGATATTGGGTTGCGTCGCGTTCCGTATTGAAGCGTCAACTGGCCAGTCCACAAGCGTGCAGTTGAAGAGCTCGATCCCCGCGAGTGCGTTAAACTCGGTCACGACAGGCGGTATGTACAACGTGGGGCAATGGGAGAAGACGAGCGTTCGAGGGGATCCACAGCGTCAGTGATCTCTTCACCTACTCCATCGATGCGTTCTGAGTGGCAGTTGATCTGCATGACCGAGCACGGGTAACGTGACGAGTGCCACGCGCTGACGTGGAGCAGGCACCCGGGAATATGGCGATTCGTGTTGTGGAACGCGTCAATGTGGAGACCGAGGACACCGTATCCCCACACCACCACCAAAGTGTGCACGGTGATGTGGAACGCTCGCCAGTACTTTCTTCTGTGTTGTGGCAGTCGTACGGAGTTGTAAACGATGCTGTCGGGTGGCTTGGAGGTTGGTGCGTCTGGTCGCACGATCCCTTGTGCTGGCGGACCAGCGCCTTGGTTGTCTACGCGAGGCGACCGTCTCCTCAGTACGTTCTTGAATGTCACGAGGCACCCAAAGAGACTGAACTGCGGCATGATCGTCGAAACGACGTCACGAGCACTTGTCGAATCTCGGAAATCGCGTTGACGAACCACACGTCGTCCAGCATGAGCTCAGTTGGGAGTGTGTACTGCGTGGTATCGTACACGCGCAAATACGGCAAAAGAATAGTGAGTGGAATCGCGATCGAGCAGCAACAGTCGAGCACACTGTCTTGCACGAGGTTAAAGACGCTTGCGGAGGATAAGATGAACAAGAGGGGAGGCGGCGCAGTTGACAAAGATCGTCGCAACAGCAAGCTGATTGATCCACTTGCGTGCGACAGAGAGGCTGAGCTGGTACGATTGGTACGTCTGCATGAGAACTTCCCAGGCTTCTCGGAACATGAAGATGGTCTCGAAATGTGGATTGCTAAAGCCAAAGAAGCCGCACGGACCGAAGAGGAGGCCCCATGCACGCGAGACCGTACCGTAGAGCTTCTGACAACCGTGAGCTCCTGCTGATTCGTTTCGAGAGTCTTTCGATGGTTTTGTATTGTGTAGGACGAGTTGGCGAGCTTGAGCGCTGAACCAAATCACGCGAACAATCGACACAGTGTGTGCAGAGCCGATCAGCAAAAACGCCGGCACCGTCAGTGTGAGTGTGGAACTGGGGAGGTCGAGTGTGTTCAACGACATGGCAACGTTTTCAGTCTGGATGTACCAACACAATGCAGCAGCACTTAGCGCAAAGCCACCGAGAACGACGTGAAAACCCATGACGAGGAACCAACGGAGACAGCCAGCGTCCCAAGTACACGAGGAGGACGGGAACACCACGGTCGGTGGGCGACGCTAGCAGAGACGGATGCGGCGCGGATGCCATTACGGGCGTCACACCGTGATGCATTGACGCTCGCTTCACGTTCGTGTCCGGTGAATGACTGTCGAGGTGGAGCTGTTCGATCATGAATAGAGGAGCGCGTCCACAAATGGATTTCAAAATGTGACTGTCGAGCCCTCAAAGTTAATTCGGCGTCTGATCAAGAGCTGAGACCAATACGAGATCAGGTCTGGATCTCGCAATTCGGCAGGTTGAATTCAACGTCAACAAACGCAGTTCGCCCATTCCATTTACAAACGCGGTCACATAGTCTCGTCTTGATCGGGCACCATGAACTGTTTCGTACGGCCGAAGTCGCTCCATGAGTTCCCAAGGATAGTACGCCGTGCTTGTGTGCCGGTCTGTGTGACAGAGCGCGGTCCACATCGCCAAGTCTTGATGGCGAGCGGTTGAACCGCAGATGGGACTGCCATACAATGCCACGTCTTTGGTCGGCGTCGCGTGGTACCAATCGCCAAACCACGTTGGTAGAGCGTCGATGGCCGTGTCTTCAGCGTACAGGATCCCAAGATTCGCATTCGCAACGTTCGGCAACGATACCAGTGGCGTCTGGGATACCTGAAGCTCTTCGAGTCTCGGGTGTGCTGTACAGGCATCAAGAAGGGTCGTAATGCCCGTGTTGATCAGCCACAGTGCCTCCGTTTCGATGTCGCAAAACGAGACGGGGAGCTGCTGTAACAACGGCGCGTCCGCGATCAAGATCGAAACCCAGGCGTTCGCGCCAGACTCCGATATCCTCTGGCAGTGTCGTGATGTTGGACGCAAAGATCAACACGTGCGTGAGGAGCCTTGGCAGTTCATCGTGCAAAAGACCCACAGGAAACGACGTCCAGTTGGTCAGCACGAAAATGACGTAACCAAAGCTTGGTTGCGCTGCCGCTCGGATCGAAGCTTCTGTGGGCCATTCGCGGAGCGTGCAATTGAAGAACTCAACACCTGCGAGTGCGTTGAACTCTGTCACGACTGGAGGAACGTGCAGCACGAGGCAATGGGAAAACACGAGCGCACGCAATGACCAGCGTTCGAGGAGACCAAACACTTGAGCGAGCTCCTGTTGGGACCCATCAATGTGTTCTGCGTGACAGTTGAGCTGCATGACCGAGCATGGGAAGCGTGACGAGTGCCACGCGTTCACGTGGAGTTGGCACCCTGGTACGTGCCGGCGCGTGTTGTGGAGCGCATCAAGGTGGAGCACAAGCACACCACAACCCCATAGCACAAACGCCGAGTGCACTGCGACGCGGGACGCTCTCGAACACCGTCGCAACGGCGCTTTTGTACTTGGCCTAGACGGCAGTTGTGCTAGAGGGTGACGCAGGTGGATATCTGCTATCGTTGGACCACTCCTTACCTCGACCACGCGAGGCGAGTATCTCCGTAGAATGTTCCTGAACGTCACTAGATACCCAAAGAGACTGAGTTGCGGCACAATCGTCGAGACAAAGTCGGGAAACGACGTCACGAGCACTTGACGGATCTCGGAGATCGCGTTGACAAACCACACGTCGTCCAGCACCAGCTCAAACGGAAACTCGTACGTGTTTGTGTCGTACAGCATCACGTACGGCAGAAAAATGCTCAGAGGAATCACGACGGAGCAGCAAAAGTCGAGCATGGCATCTTGCACGAGGGTGAGGACGCGTCGAAGCGTAGGGTTCTTGTGGAAGAGAAAATGGACGAGAAGCGACGAGACACAGTTGAGCACGATCGTTGCGACCGCGAGCTGATTGATCCGCTTGCGCGGGACGGAGAGACTGAGTTGGTACGCTTGGTACGTCTGCAAGAGGATTTCCCAGGCTTCACGGGCCATAAAGACCGTCTCAAAGTGCGGATGACTAAAGCCGAAGAAACCCGTTGGACCGAAGAAGAAACGCCACGCGTCTGAGAGCACGTGCTGCCGTGGCTGAGCAACGACCGCCACGTTTGATTGCTGTTGTGTTTGTTTCGCGTCGCGCAGAACGAGCTGACGTGACGCATAACTGTACCGAATGACACGGGTTATTGCCAGAATGTGAGCACATCCGATGAGCAAGAACGCTGGCGCTGTGACCGCGAGCGTGAGCCTGGAGACATTGAGCGCGTTCGTCGACATGGCGACGGCTTCTTGTTGTAGATACCAGTGCAATGCAGCGGCGCTGAGTGCAAACCCACCAAGCAACACCTGGAAACCCATGACGAGGCTCCAGCAAAGGCAAAACGCCCAGCGTTTTAGGTAGATATGGAGTGTAGGATGAGCATGGCCATTGGGTGGTAGCTGGGAAAGGAGTTGCGGCATTGCCACTGGCGCGACGCCATGTAGCATCAGCGGCCTTAAATTGATGCTGATCGAGTTGATTGTCCAAGAATGGGGCTCCGCATCTAAGAATGGACTAAAGAGTAGACGTGAGGCAGAAGACCTCAAAACAGCACCCAATAATACCCCTTTCTACAGGACAAAACCAATGGGTGGCGACGCTCAGAAGCTTCCCATTGCCCCTTGCGGTCGTCTGCGGACATTCCCTCTAGACAAGTAGATTGAGTACCCATTCGAAGCATATCATCGGCATGCATTAGGATATTCCACGAGTAAAGGCTCGTTGCAACTAGTGATCACGCATTGCTGTTTCCACCCAGCGGACTTCTCGCTCCCAGTGATGAAGTTTCTGTTTGGAATGCCAATAGCGAACAAGGTCTATCATGGACAGCATGTCGAGGGCGTGGAGTCTGCGACCAGTGCTCCGTCGTGAAGCATCGACTGTTGCAATTAACCCTCGTCGACGTCGACAAGAACGGAAGCTTTTGAATGGAGCTGCCCGTTCAGCAGCGAGCTGAAACAGACAGAACTGCCTCAGAGATACGTGCGAAGCTCTCACACTCTCATATTAGAAATTACGTATCGTTGTCAAACGGCCGAAGACGCGTCACGACAGGAGGAACGGACAACGCTGAATCCGATCAGCAAAAACGCGGGTGTTGCAAGGGCGAGCGTGAGCGCTGAGACGTCAATCGCGTCCATTGACATGGCGGCGTCTCATTTCTGCAAATACCAGTGGAAAGCAGCGGCACTTTTAACAAACCCGCCGGGATAGCGTGCTGTGACATGGAGCGGTACCACTGGTGCGACACCGCGAAACATCCGCGTTGCTTTATGTGGCGCCTCATGCAGCAGACGTAGTCAAGCGCGCGGCTCCGTGGCAGTGGATAAGTCGTGAGGCGTCCACTGGTACATAAACCGGCCATTCGTTAAATGAGTATATATATGGATATTGCTATCTAGGGTACTGCTGTAACACAGCCGTTGTGGATATTCTATGAGTGCATAGTCGGGACACCACAGCCAAGCAAATCGCTCTCGTTGCTCACCATCCCACGCAACGCTCGCAATCTGCTCACCACTGAATTCAACTAACCTGGATTGTGCATTGATAGACGACTTGGTGACGCTCGATACCTCAAAGGCACTGCATTTCGTACGGCCGAAGGCGCTCCATGAGGTCCCACGGATAGTACGTCGTTCTGGTCTGCTGGTCCGTATTGCACAGTTCGTTCCACGTCGAATTACCTTCGTGAAGAACCGTCGAGTTGCAGACCGGACTGCCGTAGAACGACACGTCTTTGGTCGGTCCTTGACGAAACCAGTCGTCAAACCACGCAGGGAGCGCATCGATAGGCGTGCCTTCAGCGTACAAATCCACGAGGTTCGGACCTATGACGGCGGGCAACGACAAGAGTGGGTTCCCTGAGACCATGAGTTCAAAGAGCCTGGGGTGCGTTGTGCAGGCCTCAGGAACGGTTGTGATGCCCGTGTTGACCAGCCACAGCGCATCTGTCTCCACCTCGCAAAACGCGTTGGGGAGGCGCTGGAGATATGGAGCGTCAGCAATGAGAATTGATGTCCACGTGTTCACGCGCCAGAGCCCGATTTCCTCGGGCAGTGTCGTCATGTTGGACACAAAGATCAACAAATGCGTCAACAGTGTTGGCAGCTGATCGTGCAATAGGCCGGCGGGAAACGACGTCCAGTTCGTGAGCACAAAAAAGACGTAGCCGAAGTTTGGCTGCGTCTCGTCTCGTATCGAAGCTTCAACGGGCCAGGAGGCGAGCGTGCAGTTAAAGAGCTCCATGCCTGCGAGTGTGGGGAACTCGGTCACGACAGAGGTGATATGCAGCGTTCGGCAATGCGAGAACACCAGCACACGCAACGATGAGCGTTCAAGGAGATCGAGAACTTCAGTGACCTCGTGGACAGATCCGTCGATGTGCTCTGCGTGGCAATTGAGCTGAATGACGGAGCACGGAAACCGCGACGAGTGCCAAGCGCTGACATGGAGCTGGCACCCCGGGACGTGGCGGTCCGTGTTGTGGAACGCGTCGAGGTGGAGCGCGAGAACACCGCATCCCCAGAGTACCATCGCTGTGTGCACTACGATGCAGAATGCTTTTCCATACGGCTGTAGGCGCCGGTGCAGTCGTACGCTTGCGGTTGAACCGGACGACATAAGACTGGGCAGCTTTGCGGTTGGTCCTTCTTGCGCGTGTATGGTCTCCCGTGCCCGAGTGCTGGTTATCGATGGACCGCTTTCTTGCTTGACCCGAGCGGAGCGTCTCCGTAAAATGTTTTTAAATGTCATGAGACACCCGAAGAGACTGATTTGTGGCATAGTCGTCGAGACAAAGTCGGGAAACGACGTCACGAGCACTTGCCGAATCTCAGAGATCGCGTTAACAAACCACACGTCGTCATACACAAGTTCGTCCGGAAATGTGCGGATTGTTGTGTCGTACTGGTGCACGTACGGCAGAAGAATGCTCAAAGGAATCACGATCGAGCAGCAAAAGTCCAGAACGGCGTCTTGGACGAGGTTGAGAACGCGCCGCAGACTGTGTCGCTTGCGAAGGAAAAGATGGACAAGAGGTGATGCGGTGCAGTTCAGTACAATCACAGCGACTGCAAGTTGATTGATCCACTTGCGCGGGACGGAGAGACTGAGGTGATACGCTTGGTACGTTTGGAGTAGGATTTCCCAGGCTTCACGCACCATGAAAATCGTTTCAAAGTGTGGATTGCTAAACCCAAACACCCCAGTTGGACCGAAGATCGGCCTCCACGCACGTGAGGCCATGCCGTACACCTGGCCACAGGGATGAGCAGCCCCGAGTGTGTTTGTAGTCTCTCGGGTTTGCGTCCCATTATGAAGAACGAGTTGACCGGCTTTATAGCTGAACCAAAGCACACGGGCGATCGCGACAACATGCGCGAGTCCGATCAGCAAAAACACGGGTGCTGTCAGCGCAACCGTGAGCTTGGGTATATTGAGCGCGCTCATCGACATGGCGACGCGTTCCTTTTGCAAATACCAGTGAAGTGCCGCAGTGCTCAGCGCAAACCCACCGAGGAACGCTTGAAATCCCATGACGAGGCACCAGCAGAGACAAAATGTCCAGCTTCCCAAGTAGACATGGAGCACGGGATCAGTACGACTCTTGGAAAATGATGGTAGAGGAGCGAGCGGCACGATGGCGGTGTGGACCGCGGCCGCTGGTGCGACACTGCGATGCATTGGTGCTTGCTTGAGTTGCTCTCTGATGCCAAGAAAAGGTGCTCGCCCAAGCATGGAGCTGCCCATCTAAGAATAACTTCAGAACTGATCTCCAACATGGCTACAAACCTGTCTCACAGCGGATACAGAATCTCCACTGACTTGTTTGTGATCGCGCTCAGCTGCGAGTGCCAGTCGTGTGAGCACGCAGTTGCGATGACGAACGTTGTACGACACACAGGACTCCCAAAGAGCGATGCAGTGCCGAGGCGGATCGCTTTTGGATGTGCCTTGAGCCACGTTTCCGTCCTCGTTGGCACACTCTGGATGTTGGTGTGCTCAACAAGGAGCTCGTAAAGCGCGGACGTTGCGAGCGCACTTGGTAGCGAAGTGAGCGGGTTTCCCGACAAACGGAGGCTTCGTATCGTTGCCTGTTCAAACACACGCTCCGGGAGCTCGTCAATCTGATTCGACGTGAGCCAGAGCCCTTGAAGGCGCAGGTAGCGAAAGGACGCTGGCACCGACCGCAAGCGATTCCAGTCGAGCACAAAGTGGACAACACCTGACGAAGCCCAGAGCTCGCCGAGGTCCTCTGGGAGTGTCGCGAGCGTGCCGTTGACAAAGACGAGGTACATGAGGTTCCGTGGGAGCTCGCGGTGCACGATCGCGTCGGGGAGTTGCGGCGCATCGACTGTACGGAAGATCAAGGCCGTGAGCCCGGGGTGCGTTGCCTCACGGAGCGCAGCACTGCGAGGCCAGGACACGAGCGTGCTGTTGATGACCTCGATGCGGTTGATGCTGCGAAACTCGTTGAGTTCCCGTGGGATCGAGAGCGCGGGGCAGTGAAGAATCGTGAGTTTGATAAGCACCGAGCGCTCGAGGCCTTGAAGAACAGACGCGACTTGGTCTTCTGTACCTGCGATGCCGAGGCGATAGCAGTGGATATGCTGCACCGAGCACGTGACGTTGGTTGCGAGCCACGTGCGCGCGTAGAGGCGACATCCTGGATTCTCGAGCTGGCGCGCGAGCGCGTGGGCGTGAATGTGGATACCGACGAGCACGACGCCCCAGACGCACATGAAAGTCGTCACGACCGCGATAAATCGCCGCCGCCATGGGCGCTGTTGGTGTCTGTGAACTGTCCCGTCTGCTGTTGGGGTGACTGGAACGGCTGGGACAATCGACGCCCTCGAGGGGCTGGAGGATCCACGCGTGATTAAGCTCGAGAGAATGCGGAGCGCGCGGTAGGTACTGTAGAGCGGGAGTAGCGACGAGACATAGTCGAGTGGCGACGTGACCAAGACTTGCTTGCCTTCGGAAATCGCGTTTGCGAACCAGACATCGTCGCGAATGAGCGCGTACGGGAAGCGCATCGTCGCCCAGTCAAAGTCGAGCAGGTATCGCATCATAATGCACACGGGAATCACGACAGTGCACGTAAAATCGAGCACGAGATCCGCGAGCACGTGGCGGATACGTCGCACGGATTCGTTGCGTGACGGCAGCGCATCGACGATCGGAATGGACCAGCAGTTGAGTGCGACCGTAGCAACGGCAAGCGAGTTGATCCACTGAGTCGTGACGGAGAAGCTCATGGCCCACGCCTGGTACGACTGGAGAAAGACTTCAAACGCTTCACGGGCAATCAGCACCGTCGGGAACCAGTCGCTGCGGACACTGAAGAATCCTGTGGGGCCCATGACGCTGGCGTACGCCCGTCGGAGCATCCGGACCATTCGGCGACCGCAAGAGGTAGTCGTAGCAGGCGGTTCCAGTCCCCGCTGGCGCTTCATATGGGACCAGTCGAGTTGGAGATGGACGCCTCGGCGGCCAATCGACGCCGCGAGAATCTTGACAACAGCGCGGAGGTGGAAACTGGCCGCTGCGACGTAACTTACGCCCGCGACGCGCTCGAACGCAATCGACACAGCGACACCGACCGTATTCACGTGGACGACAGGGAGACTAAGGATGAGGTGTACGGCGCCAATGAGCATTGCGAACGCGAATGTCGCCGAGTGCACGAGCACGACAAGCGCCCAGCACAGCCAGTACGTCGGGGTCGGCACGACAACATCGAAACCGCTTGGTTCGAGTGCTTTTCCCGAAGTCATTGCTTGCGATCGATTGCGCGTCGTTGCGCTGACAATTCTCGATCTTAGTCGCGTGGCGTCGTACATGTTGTCACGCGTACCTTGTACGGGTAGACAGACTCCAGCAACGTTCAGTATCAAATCAACAGACAACAGCGCTATTTCGGGCGAATAAGACTCGAGGCACGCGCTGTACGGCGCAGCCAAACGTCCAAGAGTGATTATTGTTGGTGTTTATCACGCAGGGCCGATTGCAATGTGAACTGTTGGGGATCTTACCTGGCGTTAATCGCACGCGCCGTGTTTTGTGATCGAGAGCTGTCCGTTGTACTTGCAGCGCTTAGCATTGTCAAAGAGGCACTTGTTGGCGTAGGTGAGACCGTCGGATCCGCACACGGGCATGTATTCGCGCGTACAGCCTTTCTCGCACTCTTCTTGGGTCTTGGGAGCACACACACCCATTGAGACGACGCGGAGCGACGGATCGTTGCACTGCGCGACGCGAAAGAGGCACTCGTTCGCGTACGTCACGCCGTTGGACGCGCAGCGATGGGCGATGTCGTCGCCGCAGTGGCGCGCGCACGAGCGAACCGACGGCGCCGCAAACGCGACGCTCATAACCAGCGCGAGAAGGAGCACTGCGCGCATGGCTAAACGAGATACGACAATCGAGGGAACGATCTGGAAGTGAAATCGTTTCCACGAAAGGCGACGGATCGCGAAAGGTTCGAAATATGTATTCATAGAGGTAGTATGTAGGTAATCAAAGTCAACTGTAGCTCTTCGAAATCCGCCAGTGATCAATTATAGGAGGTTGCTTGCTTCTCACGGGCACTCGCCCTTGCTGCGGACAACGAGATCTGGGCGGGTGCACCACTCGCGCTTGAGCATGCACTCGTTCGAGTACGTCTTGCCGTCGGAGCCGCAGACAGGATCGTATTCCATCGTGCAGTAGATGTGGCACCAGCGGTTGTTCTTCATAACGAGTCGCGCGCCGACGCGCACGAGGCAGACGAGGAGACCGAGAAACAGCTTCATGCGTGGCGAAGAGAGAACGAAAAGAGACTTGAATCCTGCGACAAGCCAGCGCGAAAATTATGTCGAAAAGAGCCCAAATAAGCCAATTCAATGGATATTCTAGTTACGGTCGCTGGTCACCGCGTTCGCGTTGCTGCTGGCGCATCGTTCGAATGTACAACACGACAGCAAGCGACAACGACAGCACGACGATCCAAAAGTCATCCGAGACAACAAGTTGCCGCCAGCTCGATGTGCCAAACTCCATGGGCGTAGCGAGCCAGTTCTCGAGGCGCACGAGCTGGTTGATGATCCAAAACTCTTCTGGCTCATTCGCGGGAGTGTCTTCATTCTCGGGTTCCTGGGGAGGTGGAGACGGCGGAGGGTGCGAAGCTGGTGTCGTTGGCTCGACGTTGCCCACAAACACGTCGTACCAGCGGCGCCAGCTCTCGAACCACATGTGCACCTTGAGCTTCCAGAGCGCAAGCGTGACCGGCACGCGGGCGTCGTTGTGCGATTCGATTGCCTTGTCAAAGTACCGTTTCGCCAAGTGAAAGTCTTGCTGTACGCCAACGCCGTGCTCGTACATGAGGCCAAGGTTGAACATTGCCTGAGCGTTCGCCTTTTTGCTTGCCAGCGCGTAGTGGGCACTGGCCCGGCTGAAATCAACGTTATGGCCGCCCTTGCCGTAGTAGTAGAAGTCACCAATCTTCAGGTTCGCGTCAATGTTGCCTTGCAGCGCCGCGAGTTTGTACAATTGGATCGCGCCATTCGTGATTTCGTCTTCGGAAAGCGATGACGATGACAGACTCGTAACGAAGAGAGGCGTCAAGAAGCCGTACTCCAAGAGGTAGGCGGCGTTATGTTGAGCAATTTCGTAGCCTTGTTGCGCCATCACTGCGTACTTCATAAATGCAGCTTCATAGTCTTGGTGCTTGAAATCCTTAAATGCGCGCGACAGCAAACGGTCCCAATCACCACGCTCGGCAACAAGCTTGAACGAATCAACGGCGTTCTTGCACGATCGTGAGGTGCCAATGCCGTGAAGACTCATGTGAGCGAGCTTGTGGCTCGAAAGTGTATGGCCTTGGTGCGCAGCGACCTGGAAATACCCGTGGGCAACTTCATATTCTGGATCCACACTTTTGATCGAACCGGCGCCCTTCATGTGCAGCACACCTAGGTTATAAAACGCTTCCATGTTCCCTTGCTTGGCCGCTGCCTTGAACAGTGAGAGCGCCTTTTCATGGTTGCGGGTTGTGCCCTTGCCGTGAAGGTACATGTACGCGAGTTCATTGTGTGCAGACGTCGAGCCTTCCTTCACAGCTTCCTCCAAAAAGTCGAACGCCGTCTCGTTATCTTGCTCGACGCCAATACCATAGTTGTACAAGTGGCCGAGATGGTACGCACTTCCTGACGCTCCAAGATCGTACGCACGCTCAAAGAGCTTGGCGGCCTTGGGCAAATCCTGCTGCAGCCCCCTTGCGCCGTAGTAGTACAGCGTCGCGAGGTTCATCGTGGCTTCGGGGTCGCCCTTGTCGGCCGAAAACTGGTAGTAATCCACGATCGCTGCGTCGCTTGGAACGTTCTTCTTGTGCTGCGTCTCGTGATAATTCTTGAGTCGGCGGTGCGGGAGGTCGTGGATCGCAGGCTTCGTCACGTCCGCTTCGCGCAGCGCCATCGCCTTGTTGGCTGCAACTTCATAGTACCGCACGGCGCTCTCGCAGTTCTTGGGTGCATTAATCCCCAGCAAGTGGCGATGTCCCATGGCCATGATCGCGCCTATGTTTTGCCCGACGGCCGCAAAGTAGTACTGCGTCATGGCCTGGACTTCATCCTTGGGAAAGCCCCAAAACCCGTAGCTGTACGCGACGCCCAAGTGAAACTGCGCTGTCGCGTCGCCAAGGTCAGCGGCTTTGGCGTAAAAGCTCATAGCCAGCGTGCCGTTCACTGACGCCGCGACCGTGTTGTTGCCATAAAAGAAAATGTTGCCGAGCTCCACGAGCGCCTCGCGCCGCGTTGCCGACGTTGACTGGCTCGAGAGCACAGCGTCGGTGAGCGGCAGCACGAGCGCGTACTCGGATTTGATGCGGAGCAAGTCGTTTTCGAGCGACGATCCGGGAAGAACAACGTCTAATGCAACATAAAATCAGTTTCAGGGCGAATGAGACGCGTAGGGACGGCGCAATTGAACGTACCATTACGCTGGGTATGCGCGATTGGACTGCCAGCGCCTAATGCGCCATAGAGCGCGGTACACGCGACCGCGATCGCCGAGAACTTCATGGTCTTGTCTCGCGAGCCAGAGAACCGAAATACTCGCGTTCTACGAAGCGTACGACGCTGAGAAAGATACGCTTGTATAGCGCAGACGACGCTCTGTTGGGCGGTGGTATTTGTGAGGACGGAAACCGCGTGGATGCTGCAAGAGACGGAGAATGGCGCTGTGCGCGAGGCCGCTTCGTGGCGCGATGGACCGTTCCAGTCTGCTGTGAATTGCCGTTGCAGCAAATGCGATGACAGAACAGCCTATTAAAACCTCGAGTTCACGACGGAAATAACCTCACGTTGCACAATAGTGACATCCATCAATTGTCGCTCATTATACGTTCATACATGATTAATTCTCATCCATTATTCCATTTCAGTTAGAGAAGCCACATCCTAGTATTCATTATCAGAGGTTAGGGGAGTCACACGGGTGCCTCGGAGTCAGACACGTCATCGATCTGAAGCGAATCATCAATAACCGACGACGCGGATCGATGAGGAGTTCCTATCTACTGTGAATCAGTTAGACTAAAGGGACCTAACGCGCACACAACAGCGCTTTTGCGCCGCCGTTTAGACCCTCCCACGCAGAAGATTTTAGACCACCAGCGCACCGCACCACGAGCGACCCTTGGCAGTTTTAGACCCACGAGACGGTTCAGCGCAAACCTCTAAAAGCGAATACTCAGTTCCATCTTCGTTTCAGATCTGATCTCTGATCCCGAACCCATTTTTAGGGTCCAGCTCACTTGAAACGCTGCGATTGACTGTGCCGTGTTGACAACGTCGCTCCTCAGCGATGTTTCATGGCGTCGCGCCAGCGCCAGTCGCGCCGCTCCGGCCGTCCTCGCCCGCTCGTATTCTCCATGTTTTTCTCGGGCGCTGGGCGTTCTGCCTATGCTGGTGCCTCGTCATGGCGTTCCACATCATCTTGAGCGGGTTTGCCCTAAGCGCTGCGGCGCTGCATTGGTATTTGCAAAAAGAAATGGTCGCCATGTCGATGAACGCGCTCAACGTCCCCAAGATCACGCTCGCGCTCGCGTCGCCAGTGTTCCTTGCGATTGGATTCACGCACTTTGTCGGTCTCGTGCGCGTGCTGCGGCACAGCCACGAAGCTGGTCGCCTTGTTCTCCACGCCACGAATTCGAAACGAAAAGCGTCCAGTTCTTTGCCACTTGTGCGGCCAATTCTCCAACTCTACGACCAACTCACTGAAATGTGGGGAAAGCTCTTCAGTCCGACGGGGTTCTTCGGCTTCAGCAATCCGCACTTTGAAACTGTCTTTATGCTTCGAGAAGCGTGGGAAATCCTCTTGCAAACCTACCAAGCGTACCAACTCAGTCTCTCAGTCCCGCGCAAGTGGATCAATCAGCTTGCGGTCGCTACGATCGTGATCAACTGTTGCTCGTCACCTCTCGTGCATTTATTCCTTCGGAAACGAAGCGGCCATCGGCGCGTATTCAACCTCGTGCAAGACGCAATTCTCGACTTTTGCTGTTCCATTATCATTCCTCTGAGCATTTTCCTGCCGTATGTGCCTCTGTACGACACGACGTATTACCAGTTCCCGGACGAACTCATGCTCAACGACGTGTGGTTCATCAACGCGATTGCCGAGATTCGTCAAGTGCTCGTGACCTCGTTTCCTGACTTCGTCTCGACCATGATGCCGCAGCTCAGTCTCTTGGGGTACCTCATGACGTTCAAGAACCTCCTGAGGAGACGATCGCCTAGGGTTTTGAGGAGTCCGAACGGTCCATCGATAGCCAATCCACCAGTGGGTCTCGTGCCGCAACGAACGATGCGACCCAGCTCACTTGAACCCAGCCCTTCGTTTGAAGAACGAGCAACGCAGCAATCTCGGCGTCCCAGAAAGAAGTGTGGGAAAGCCCTTTCCATCATCATGCACATTGCGTTTGTCCTCTGGGGATTCGGCGTCCTCGGGCTCCACATCGATGCGTTCCACAACACAGACCGTCGCATCCCCGGGTGCCAACTCCACGTCAGTGCGTGGCACTCGTCACGATTTCCGTGCTCAGTTATGCAGCTCAACTGCCATGCCGAACGTATCGAAGGCTCTGCCCAAGAGATCAGTCGCGTACTGGAACTCTTGGACCGGTGGTCGTTGCGCGCGCTCGTGTTTTCCCATTGTCCAGCGTTCCACATGCCGCCGGTCGTGACCGAGTTCAACATGCTCGCAGGTATTGAGCTCTTCAACTGCACTCTCGTCGACTGGCCAGTCGAAGCTTCGATACGGGACGCGACGCAACCGACGATCGGCTACATCTTTCTCATCCTGACCAACTGGACGACATTTCCAGCGGGTCTCTTGAACGATGAGCTGCCGAAACCCATGACGCACTTGGCCATCTTCGGCTCCAATATGACGGCATTCCCAGAGGAAGTCAGCGTCTGGAGCGTGAAGTCGTGGATCGGATTCTACATTGCCGAGGCCCCCAATCTCCACGTTCTTCCCGACGCGTTTTGTCAAATTGAAATGGGTCAACTGTACGTGATCAACACGGGCGTCAAGGTGCTACCAGACGCATGCCTGGAGAACGCAGGGCTGTTTGATCTTGAGGTCACAGGAACGGCGCTCTCGTCGCTGCCGACCGCCGTGGGCTCAAAACTTCAGATCCTGTACGCTGAAAACACGGACATCGACACTCTACCAACATGGTTTGAGGACTGGTATCACCAAGGACCAACGAAAGACGTGGCGTTCTACGGCAGTCCAATCTGCACCTCGCCTGTGCTCCAAGAGAACCATTCGATGTGGAACGAAGTGTGTGGGACGGACCGACAGACCAACGCGACGTACTATCCATGGGACATCATGATTCGACTACGGCCGTACGACGTCTCCGCTGCGCCGCCTCCACCAATATGAACTCGGAGTACCCAAAACTGTGCAGTTGCTGTTGAAAATCTCTATTGGCAGAGCGGCCACGTCGATCGTGCCCACTGTGATTCCTTCCCGCGCCGCCAGTCGGTGGCGAGGTCTTGATGAGGGTACTTTATGGGACACACGTGTGGGTGCGAGTGTACAACGTCCGTCATCGCGACCAATTCGTAAACGCACCAAGTCGCAGAGAGTTCAGTGTACGGGCGCGTCGTTTGTAACCATGCTTCGTGTCAGATCGAAGGTTTATTCTGGGACACGCACTTCTTGGCACGTGAGAACAACTCCAGCAAACACCAATGCATCGCGGCGTCGTACCAGTGGCCGCGGCCCGTGCCGCAATCGCGCCGACCGCTTCTCTTTCATCATTTTCCAAGAGCCGTCCTTCAACATGCTCTCGGGGATTGAGCTCTTCAACTGCACGCTCGTGGACTGGCCAATTGAAGCATCCATTCAAGACGAGACGCAGCCGAGCATTGGCTACGTCTTTTTCGAGCTCACGAACTGGACGTCGTTTCCAGCGGGTCTCTTGCACGATCAACTCCCCACGCTGCTGACACACGTGATCATCTACGCTTCGAATTTGACGACGTTACCGGAGGAAATCGGACTCTGGAGCACGAACGCGTGGGTTCTGCTCTTGATTGCGAATGCTCCATCGCTCCAGCGGGTCCCCGACGCGTTTGCAGCGTCGAAATGGCTCAGTTGATTCTCGTGAACACCGGGATCAGCGATCTTCCAGACGCCTGTACCGTGAGCGACCGACTTCGTCAACTACGGGTTTCAGGGAGTCCATTGCAGTCATTACCTGGCGTTGTGGGGTCAATTCTAGAGTATCTCTTCGCGGAAGACACAGCCATTCAGGCGCTACCCGCGTGGTTCGACAAGTGGTACCATGAGCCAGCAAAGTCTGTTTCGTTTTACGGCAGTCCTGTCTGCAATTCGACCGCTCTCCAGAATGACTCGCCACTGTGGAACGATCTCTGTGGCACGGACGGGCAGACGGAAGTGACGTACTTTGCGTGGGACGTCGTGTTTCGCCTGCGGCCATTTGAAACGCAAGCTCTGCCGCCGTGAGCGAACTGGCGACGGCTGGTCGGTCGACAATACGGCAATTCAGTATGCTACCATGTAATATCCCGGTATGTACTATTCTAGCGAGTGCTCGGGTTATGTACAAGCAGACACAGCTCCTGGATCACGCGTTCGGTCACCTGTGGTGCTGCTAGGCATGCACGTGACGTCCTGGTGTTATCAGTACTGTTTGTTGAAGCTTCTGTTCTAGTTCGCGATGGGTGTCGTGCGCCACCATGACTGTGGGTTATTTTAGACACACGACCAGCCCCAGCCTTGGACCAGGCGCTCCGGCATCCCTTCGACCACCATCATGCGCAAGGGAAGCGAGGGGCCGCGACGGCCATCGAGCGGATCCGAGTCGGCGGCGTTTCGGTTCTTCGTCTCGACGCCAACGTTCTGGCTCTGCTGGTGGACGATCGTCCTTGTGCACATTGCGACGTTTGCGTTCGCGATGCTCTTAGGTGGCGTCCACCTCCTCCTCAGTGTCCCCGCCGTGCACCTCAACACGGTCGGCGTCGCCGTGTCCATCTCGTTCAAGCGCCTCTCCGGCATCAGCTACGTCGCCGTCGCTGGTTTTCATCTCTTCGCCGCCTTCAACATCCTTCGTGCATCGATCAGCGGCCACGGAATCCACCTGCGTCTCCACTCGGCACGCCCAAGCGAACCACAAGAGCCGGAAATGCCCGCCAACTCGCGCATCCGACGGGCGCTTTCATCGCTTCGACGAGCTTACGCCGCCTTCTGGGGCCCTACGGGGTACCTCAGTATCCACAGCACTGCGTTCCCGACGCTCTTGGTCGTCCGTGAAGCTGTTGAAGTCTTTCTCCAGTCGTTCCAGGCCTGGACGCTGAGCTACTCGGTCACGAGCCTCTCGATCAACTCGTTCGCAGTCGCCATCGTTGCGCTCAACTGCTGGTCCATGCCGATCGTCGATGCACTGAGAACTAAACACGAAACGTCCCGCCGCGTCGCGCACCTCGTGACCGACCTCGTACTCGATTTCGCGTGTACGATCGTCGTCCCGGCGTGCATTGTCCTGCGGTACTTGCTCATGTTTGACTGGGCGACGATGCGCTTCCCGGAAAAATGCGTAGTCGACGACGTGTGGTTTGCCAACGCGATTTCCGAAGGCAAGCAGATCCTTGTGACCTCGACGCTCGACTATGTGTCGTCGCTGCTGCCGCTCTATACGATCTACCGCGCGCTCCGGCTCCTCTCGCGGCTCGTAGACCGATCGGTCTCAGCGCCGACGCTCGCGGCGATCGTACCGGTCGCTTCAGCAGCCAAACCAACCCAATTACCACCACCAGCCGTCCCGAACCCATGGAGGCGACGAGGTCTTGACGTCGTCACGTCCCTCTTAGGCCTTTGGGGCCTCGCGCTCGTAGGTCTCCACGTCCACGCGAACGTCGCCCATCGCGTGGAGAACCCCGGATGCCGCCTCTACGCCCGTACGTGGCTCGCGACGAACG
Organism: Pythium inflatum; assembly: GCA_023336345.1. Classification (NCBI taxonomy): domain Eukaryota; phylum Oomycota; class Peronosporomycetes; order Pythiales; family Pythiaceae; genus Pythium; species Pythium inflatum. The sequence continues at coordinate 46,321 of JAADWR010000010.1, read as the reverse complement.
CAACGTGCTCGGTCCAGCACATTCACTGTCGTCGTCTCGGTCTCGTGGGGACGACCGACGAAGTCGCCACCCTCCTCAACGGCCTCGAGCGCTCCGTGCTCACGAAACTCGCGCTCTTGCACTGCCCCGCGCTCTCGGTCCCCGACGAGCTCACGCACTTCCCATGGCTGAATCGCATTGAAGTCGTCAATAGCACGCTCGTTGCGTGGCCACAGACAGCCGCGATTCGCGACAGGACGCACCCCGTGCTCACGGCCGTGGTCTTTCGCCTAGTCGACGCGCCCCATATGCCCGACGCGCTCTTGCACCGCGAACTCCCGCGTCCGCTCCTCGCCGTCGCGTTGCTTGGCGGCACGCTCGCGGCGCTACCAGAGAACCTCGGCGACTTGTGGGCAACGTCCGGTGTCTTGGAGTTCGACCTCGACGGGAATTGCTTGCGCTCGCTCCCCGCGTCGCTCCATCGCCTCGGCCTTGAGCGGCTATCGATCGCGTCGAACGCCATCGACGCGCTGCCGGAGAACTTACTTGAAACCATGGCGCTGTCATGCCTGGCCCTCTCTGGGAATCCACTGACGCAGTTGCCCACGGTGATGGACGCGTCGCAGCTGCGGACGCTGTTTGCCGAACGCACGAACATCTCGACGCTACGTCCGTGGACGCAGTCGTGGATAGAGGGCCGCGCCGTTCGTACTGCGTCGTTCTTTGGGAGCCCCGTGTGTGTGGACGCGTCGTCGTTGGCCGTTGCAACCGCGTGTGCACTCGACTGGCAGACCGAGAACGTCTCCGACATCACTGCGCGTGTGGAACTGATGTACCCATTATGATACGGAGTAACAGAGGAAGAAATGCCGTGGCTTTATTTCTATGGACAGAGACTTCTTTGCTCGGACATACGCTTGGGTAGTGTCCATGATTGTGGTCTTCGAGAGACAAAGGCAAGACGCACCAGTGCCTACTGGTAGGCTTAGAGGCCGCCCCTCGCGCAGTTGACTCGACAGATCGATACCCAGAGGTCGCACTCCGAGTTACCGCGGCACGTCGCACAAAGTCATTGCACTTGCGGTTGCAGTCGGTGCCCTCGGCCGGCGCGAGGCCGACGATCGCCAAGAGCAGAACAGACGCGGCGTGCACGAGCTTCATCTTAAAAAGGACGCGTTTTGCACTGTAGACGACAGTGCGCAACGCGTCCATCGGAGTTGAACCCAGAAGTTTGGTGCTGCCGCTATGATGGCGCAAGCGGCAGTGCTTTCCGATCTCGATCTGGTCGACTTGCAGTGGTCAGAATGGAGGACGCGGCGATTGCCGGCGATGGTAACTGAGACCTTCAGTATGGCGCTGTGGACAATCTGCTCTGTCGTGGCGTTCGAGCTCCATGGGAATCCCCGCGTTCGCTTGGGTTCATCGCCATGTCTGTGCCTTTGCACGTGCGTGGGTTGGTGAGTGACACTGTGACGAACTATCCCAGATGAATCAAAACCGTGGGTTCGCTCTTGACCCAGTGCAGTCTCAACGTCAGACTCTTGTTTATAAGGATGGTGAGACTCACCTCTACACACGTCAAGCCAACTTGCCCCGAGTCTGCCCAACGCCCTGCATGCAAACGAACATTTCAAGTCGCGTCGTGCCCGTGTCAGCGTTGTGTCGTGAAGTACCGAGCTCTTGGTTCGTTCGGACAGGACCGAATCGCATCAGCCGTCCCCCGCTTGTCCCCGATGGCCGAATTAGAGCACGTTCACTCGCGTAGCTCGAGCGTTTAATCAAAGCAAAATCCCTATGTGGAGAGCGGTGCGATGCCACTGGCCACTGGTGAATAAAAGCACGTGTCAGACTGGCAGTCACCTGAGGTCACAGTACAACGCACTAATGGCGCTTTCGTGTTTCGCGTTTGTTTTTTATTACTCTTAAGACGCTAGACATATTCGCGTTTGGTTTGACCACAGCAAAGTACACCTTCACACTCCCCCAAGCACGGCATCAAACCAACTCTTGATATCCATAGCTTCTTCTCGTTGTGGTAACCCACGATACGTCGGACAATGTCCCCCACTGTTGGAGAGACTCAAGTGCGACAGCATGTACTTCACGTTGACTGACTTATCGCCGGTCAAAGCTTGGCTGGCCAGAGTGATCTCGTGACGACGCGAAACTCGACGCTGCAGAGGACAAAGGTCTCATGGTTGATTGAGAACGCGTTCTCTTGCGTTTCGCCGTCGTACACGTGCTTGCCCCCAAGGCTGCGTCTGTCGCGATGGCTAGCGACGACCTCACTACACTATCAGATAACCTCAGCGACCTGTGGGATGCGCCAGAGGTCTCCATGCCACTCGAAAGATCTCGACTTGATGAGATCTTGTGCCTACTGACATGTGATATCTCACTCCAAAACTCATTTCAAGACCATCATTCTTGATCTGATGCAGCTCTCTTGTTCCATTTTTCTGATCCGGTCCATCCCGGTTAGGCATGTCAGAATCCGCAGTCATCCGCCGTGCAGAGGCCATTGCATTCGTCTCTCGCCGCCATCAGTTCCGATGTCGCCCCCGTCGCCCCACAAGCCCTCGCCCCGGACGTCGTCGTCGCGCGTCGGTGTCGTCGTCGTCATTGCGCTCGCGATCTTCGCCGCAGCGCTCGTGCCGACCGAGCGCGACCGCGCGCCGCGACCGACAGACGCTGCGCTCTTCCCCTCAGCACTGCTCCCCACGTCGCCACTCGGCGATCGCATCTATTCCGTCGAAAACGGAGCTCCTCAGTACGCGTTTGGGAGGTGGAAAGAGCCCATCGAAAGTCTCCGTTTCCACACGGACGAGACGTGGCTTCTGCGTCTCCAGTCGCACTTTCGCACCAAGTACTGGCACTACTCGTCGATCAACACGCCGCAGTACTTTATTGGCGCTGCGGTCGTCAAGCTCGGGTATGCCGGCGACGCGTTCATTTACGTTGTTGACAAGACCACGTCTGCGCACGAGAAATTCGAGTTTGCCGGTCGGTTGCCCGGCAGCCTTGGACTTGAGTTTGCATCGTCGTCGATCGACAAAGACGTACGTTCGGGCATTCTGTGGATTATTAACCAGTGCTCATAACGTTCTATGGGTGTGCAGGCGTGTACGTCGTTTACAGCACCGTCGCAGTCGTTTATTTCGTTCTGCTACGAAAGCGCGACGCGCGAGTGGCGCCTCCGCGCGAACGTCACGACGGTCAGATGATGTACTTTCTTCGATCCACCCCACAGATCTGATCATTGTTGTGACCGACAGGTTGGTGCCAACGACGGCGAGGCGCGTGACCTCACGACGGATATCTACCTCCAGCGCCAAGAAGCATTGACGTTGTTGTACCCCTTGGGCAACGACACACTTCGTCCCGCATACGTCCACAAAGGCGCGGGCTCGCCTGTCCGCGGCTCGTTCCAGTTTGGCAAGCAGCAAGTTCAGTTGAACGAAGCGAACGCTCTCGGCGCCATTGGTACGTCCACGTTTGTTTCCTTGCCCTCACTGAATTCTCACGAGATGAACAATTAGACTGGACGCGGAGCCTTGCGCTTCGGTGCACGCGGTGGTACTGGGCATCGTCGAGCTTCAGAGCGACCGTCACGACGACTATCAAAGGTCAATCGCCAACTATCGAGACTAACACGGCTGTAGGAATCAACCTGAGCAAGCACGTGTACGACATCAATGGCGAATCCCAAGAGAACGCGTTGTGGATCAACGGCAAGATCGTGGTTCTCCGCGGCGTCGAGTTTCGCGCTCCTTCGGCCTCGCCACTGACCGAGACGTGGCACATCACGACCGCCAGCCACGTCTCGAGTGACGCCCAGTCGGTTACCTTGAAGTTCACGCCGTCGGGCGGGAGTCGCGAAGACCACACGCGCCTCGTGTGGTTCGAGAGCGACTTTGTGCAGCCGTACGGCGCGTTCGACGGCGACATCACAGTGACGAGCGACGACGGCTTGACAACGACGCACATTCAGGTCGCCCAGGCATTTGGCGTCGTTGAAGACCACTGGGCCATGTGGTAGATGTACGGTCTCTGGTATCGTGCCACTGCTGTCTACATCTAGCGAGCTGTGTTGCACGGCTGGACACTGAAGGGTTTGCGGACGACCACGAAGATTGGAACACGCTGCTGTAGATAGTGTCATCGTTTTTTAGAACGGGCAGATGCCCGTTGTGGTGGCCAAATCAAAACCTACGCAAGTTCGAGCGTGCTGGCGCGTGACCAGTGGGTGGTATTGTGGCCTCAGCTGACTATGAGGCAGCTCACGTGCTCCGACTGTTCCACGCGTCCACGTTCTGTGTGGGTTGTCTAACGGCGTGACTCCCCAGTGGACCACTTACTATGCGGGTGCATGTGGAGTTCAAGGGTTGAACTGGTCTCAACAAGTTTCAGGCAGAATCTCAGTAGCGTTCGTGTGATCGAAAGCCGTTGGAGGCGATGGAGACGTTGGAGCGACGAAAATGTGACTGCAGACGATTGCCGTCAAGGCCAAGCGTCAAGACACGGGACGTTGCCGACCAGCGAGAACATATTGTGCGTTTCCTTGTTGTTTGATACGTAAATGTGCATTATATAGAACGGATTTCCCTACGACCGAAACCTCGCGACAACACATGCAGTTTTTCCTATCCACACACGACGTTGCCTTTAGGCGGCGCCGGCAATCGTGCGGCACATGGGGCAGTCAAAGCGCGTGCGGTACCACTCGTTGATGCAGTTTTCGTGGAAAAAGTGGCCGCACGGCGACAGCACGAGCTGGTTCCCGTCGAGCTCGCGCCACTCGCAGAGGCAGATCGGACACGACTCAGTGTCGACGTGCACATCACGGGGATCGACGTACTTGAGCTGCCGGATCGCGCGCACGTGCTGGCACTCGTGCTCGAGCGGAAACTGGAGAAACTCCTTGACGAGGAACCGCGCCGAGTTGATCTCGCTGCACACTTCATACCCATCGTCGCCGGCCATGTACGAGCACATGGCGACAATAAACTCTTCGAGCCCGGCTGTGCGCTTGGCGACGACGGCCGCCGTGTCCTTGAACATGTCAAAGCGGCCAGGGAACCCAAACTCTTTGAGCGCATGCCCGACCGTCCCGCAGTTCGTACACCCACGAGCCTTCTTGTGGGCCGCGAGCTTTGCGAGGAGCTTCTTGCGGAGACGGTAAAACTCCGAGTACCGCTTGCAGACGACCCACTTTTGCTTGTAATAGTCGCTTGTGAGCTCGAGGTGGTAGACATAGTAGTTGCCTGTCGGACCGCGCACGACGACGGCTTGGCACGTCATCGTGACCATCTTGATCGAGTCTTGGCCAATGCGGCGAATGAGCATTTTCTTAGCGTGCTGCGCGCCGTTCGCAATGCGCAGCGGCGCCGCAGCTTCCGGCACCATGCGCACGGGAACGTCTTGATAGAACTGCGCACTGCTGCTGCTCTGCTTGCGCGGCGGCACACGGGACTGTGGCTGCGGCTGTGCCTGAAGTCCGCGGCGGAGCTGCTCGTGCTGCTGGCGCTGGGCCATGAGCTCAGCGTGCGACGGATAGTGCTGCTGGTTGTGGTGGAACATTGGTGGCTTGGCCGACGACGCTTTGCGCTGCGCGAGCGTCATGTTGTTCGGTGAGTCGCTAAACATCGAGCCAATGTCGTCGTTCGAGCGCGGCGAGTCGTCTTCGAGCTCCGAGTCGACCCATTGATCCATGTGCGCGTTCATTGGGACAGCGATGCGAATAAGACGCGAAGAATGCGGCAGTGGCGAGCGAAGCGATGTGGATCGCGAATAAGAACAAGAAGAAGCGCGGACGGACGAGTGCAGGGGCGCTGCTGGGTGGCGGCGTCGCTCGCACTGGCGCTGAGCACGAAGGCACCGAGAAGCCGGGGCAGAGGCGGACGACCGATGATGATGACGGTGCGGAACGATGGGGGTGTGATTATGGAAATTTAGGAACCGCGCAAATGTGTGGGCCGCATTCGATATAATCTGGGTTCTGGATTGGCCGAAATTTCGAAAAACCTACCCCTTAGAGACGGAAATAGCCCACAACTGTACAGTCGCACAGGTGGTGGAAAGGTGTAGGGTGGGGACATGCGTCGATAAGAACTGCACGGTATGTTAAGAACTATTTTGGTGGTCACATTGTGTGCAAATGGTTTCAGGATCAGGTGACGTGATCTATTCGTTCTATCGCATCTCTTCTCTTTCCAACGCCTGGGCACCACTCACGTTGCGAGCTTCTGGATCTCGAAATACGCCTTTTCCATCTCCTTCGTCTCGCTTTCTTTTCCGATAATCACGACGTGAGACGGTGGTTTCTCGCCAAAGTAGTGCTGGGCAACGTCGACAAGCTGCGCCTTGGTCAGCTGCAAGTACTGCTCGCGGCGCTGCTGGCGCATGTCGTTCGTAATGCCACGAAGGAACGCCATGCGGCCCTTCATCGACGGGGTCTTGGGCGCGTCAATCGACGCAAAGATTGAGAGCAATGCTTCTTGAATGTCGCGGTCCGAGAACGAACCGTTCGCGGCCCATTGGAGTGTCTTTTCGTACGCTTCGAGCGTCTGGAACGTGTTCGGATCGTAGTGCGAGCTCAACGAGAACGTCCCTTCGCCCTGCGACACACCCGAGCCGTATGCACCGCCCTGTTCGCGCACTTGCTGGTGCAAAAAGCATGACGACATCATCTGGGCGAGCACCGAGAGCGGCACGTGGTCAGTGTGGGCAAACGAGACCGACGGCATTGTCTCCACGACGAAGTTCACGGAAATCGGGAAGCCGTAAAAGCTCTTTGGCGAAGACGAGATCGATGGAAGGTCTTCAAGTGCCGGCAGTACACGTTCGCTCTCGCGCGAAGCACCATGGAGCGGACGCAACAACGTCTGATCAAGCGCCGACTCGACGTCGTGACGCAGTTTGTCCTCAGTCACGACCGAGAGACGCATGTTGTCGGGCGTGAACACGGCGCGAGCAATGTTCTGGAGAATCGTTGCAATTTCCACGAGCTCGTCGTCCGTCGCTTGCGCCCATTTCTGGAGCTGCTTGACGTGCGTCAAGCCGCCGTAGATTTCATCGTAGAACGCCGAGTCCGTAAAACCCACCCGTGCGCGCTTGCCGGCAAACGATGCGCCCGAGGACGAAATCGCATTGCTCGCGTTCGCTGCGCCCATTTGCAAGATAATACGGAGCTGCTTGAGGTTCTCAGGGTCCAAAAACTGCGTGTCGGTCATGAGCTCGAACAGAATCTGGAGCGTCTGCTCCATCTTGTGCGGCAGACACAGCGTGCCGAGGAGCAGAGACTGCGTGCTTGACGTCGTCGCGTCAAAGAGCGACGGGTTCGTCAGACCGGAGCACGAGATTCCGCCGCTGCAGTTCTGGATCTCCGTCGGGAGCGCGTCGTACCGGAGTCGCGACGTGCCGAGCGACCCAAAGACACTAGTAAAGAGCGGAATGTACTTTTGATACTCGAGTGGCAGGCGTGGCGAGCTCGTGTCGCACAAGAGACGGATGTACGAGATCTCGTTGGTCGTCGGGACCTTGACAAACTCGGTCTGCACAGCGCTTCCGTTGCCGAGAAACACCTTGTCGATCTTCTCGACGTCGTCCGCGTTGAGCTTCGTCGGGATATCGGCCAGCGTGAGCGTCGGGAGCAACTCGACCGGCTGCTCCTTCTTCTGGTACGCCTCGAGCGCCTTGGTGGTCTTGGCAATGCGATCCAAATCGGCGTTCGACTTGTCCATAAGCAGCCCCGCGAGCTGCTCCGATTCGCGGACTTCTTGGTCCTTGACAAAACTCTCCTTGGGCTTCATCAGCACGTGCACTTCGTGAAACTTCGTGTTGTTGATGAGGTAATCACGCACGTGGTTCTCGAGGAACTTAGGGTCATTAGCCATCTCGTGGTGAAGCCGTTCGAGCAACGGGTTGAGCTGGAGGTTCTCCATGAGGTCTCCGCGATGCGCCCACACCGAGCTCAGTCCGTGCATCAAGTTCATGCCAAAGTTGCCAACAATGTGTTTCTGCGTGAGTTCAAGCTGGTGAAGCAGAGCATCCACGCGCTCCTTTTCGAATCCGTTCTCGATCACCGATACGTAGGCTTCCTTCACGGCGTGCTGGATCTGCGGAATCGCGTCCTCGCCTTCGATGCCTTCAACACCAACGCCAAACGTCGCGTAAAACGTCGACGTATCAAACCCCGTGCCAATCGAAAAGTCCTGCGCGAGTTCCGTGTCGATCAATGCCTTGTAGAGCGGCGACGACGGGCCGTTCGTGAGCAAGTACCCGAGGATGCGCCACACAAACGTCTGGAACGCGTCGGTCGACGGGACATCGAGGAACTGCGACATACAAAACTTGAGGTTCGGGTCGCGGTCGCCTGCCGCCGCCATGTTGCTGGCCGGGCCATCGACAACCAAGAGTTCTGTCGGCTTCTTTCGACGGATATCGAACGGCGTAGCGTCAACGCGCACAGCATGCGAGTCATCGCGGTACTCAAACTTGGACAAGATCTCCTGGTCCAAGAACGCCAAGTGCCCCGTGAGCGGCATGTCGCCGTACGAGTAAAAGCACGCGTTCGACGGGTGGTAGTGCTTGGCGTGGAAGGCCTTGAGCTCGCCGTACGTGAGTTCTGGAATATGCGCTGGCAACCCGCCGCTCACATGGCCGTAGATCGTACCGTCCAGCAGCGCTTGCTGGAGCTTCGTCCCAAACAAGTTGTTGGCGTCCGACATGACGCCCTTCATTTCGTTGTACACAACGCCCTTGTACTGGAGCTCGAGGTCGCCACTGCGCTTGTCTTCGACAATCTCTAAACGGTGCCCTTCTTGCTGGAAATCAAGGCGCTCGAGCTTGGGGAAGAACACGGCGTCCAAGTACACAGACCGCAAGTTCTCCAAGTCTTTTTCGTTCACGGTCGAGAACGGGTACATCGTGTGGTCGTACGCCGTGAGCGCGTTCATGTACGTATTGAGACTGCGCTTGATCATATTGAAGAACGGATCGCGCACAGGGTACTTTTGCGACCCACAGAGCACCGTGTGCTCGAGAATGTGCGCAATGCCATTCGAAGAGTACGGCGGCGTGCGAAACATGACACTACAACCACAGCATTAGCCCCGTACAACCCTTGATATCCGTCATCAGACGCACCTAAAGACGTTGTTGGTGTCCTTGGCGTCAATGTGGAGGTACTTGGCTTTCGTCCGCGCGTGCTCGAGCTCGAGCGCGTCGACATTGTACTCGGGCACGCGCTGTTTCCGCATGAGCGTAAAGTTGTGGTACGTCTCGCCGACTTGGAGCGCACCGCAGCCGTCGCCACGCTGGAGCGACGGCGCGGCCGACGAGGCGGACCGTCTCAGCGACGCACCAATGTGACGCGCGCGCCACTGGGAACTCGCGGCGCGCAGCATTCGCGCTTGTTCGATTGTCACCGCACAGTCCACCACCAAAGGTGTTGACAGAGTGATGGTGCTATACCATCACTCGGATATACCGGTAGTGTACCGGTGCACGACGAGAACGTTGTGTGTGATTGATGTACAGGTGGCTACATAACAAGTCAGGCTTCCATCGATCGTGTCAGAGACGGCAACAGGGTTTGGTGGTCTCTTTGCGACAACTGGTAGAGCGTATGGCGGGTCACGACCAGTGACCAACACTGCCCATTCGCGCATGGGCTGCTGGAGTCTGCGACGTCCAGGAGGAAGACGGACCATCTGCAAGGTGAGAACGGCTATTATAGGGGATCAGGGCGTTGTCGCGTGGAAGAGCAACTTGGCGTTGCATATCATAGTATTCGTTCTTATCTATTGAAGCACAATGCGATGGCGACGTGTGCTTGGTTGGTGCATCGCGCTCGCGTGTCTGCCACGACTGGATGCTGCCGATCCGCCGACGCTCCAAGAATGGCATCCGTGCGATATGGCGACGACAGTATCTGGTGTCCAAGCCGAGTGCGCGACCGTGACAATGCCGCTGTGCCACGGCGACGTCTGCAGTGACAGCGAGAACCGCACAGTCGAGTTGTTTGTCAAGCGCATTGCTGCCACTGGCACGACGAGCACGCGCAATGTCTGGTTCGTCCCCGATCAAGCTTTCGCCACACCAGTCCAAGCCGGTACGACCATTGTTTGCTCTCATTTATGCCTCAGACTCATTGGCGATGCAGTGGAACTGCAAATGGTCTTATTATATCAACAGCTACAGGGCGACGTGAGTGTGTACCTCATGGACCAACGGGGCACAGGTCACAGCACACTCTTTGACTGTGCAGCGTCGCAAGCCACGTCCACATCGAGTGATCAGGGGGTGCTTGTTGCACCAAGTGAAGTCGCGAACTGTGCAGACGCTTTACATACGACGTTTGGCGAGCATTTCGCAGAGGCGTTTTCGCTCACGAGCGCGGCGCGCGACATTGTGACGTTCATCTCCCTGTTCCAGGCTCATACCAAAGTGTTTCTCTACGGCGTCGGGTCCGGGACGCTGGTCATCGAGCGCGCAATGCACTTTCCAAGCGAAGAGATTATCGGTTTTGTCTTTGACAGCACAGCGACAACGTCTGGCGGCAAGAAGAAAGAGTTTCCGTATCGATCACGGAGCGACAAGGACTTTGGGGCAGTAGCCAAGGGCTTTCTAACACTCTGCGACAATGACTCGGAGTGCTCGAAACGATTCAACGGAGAGAAACTGGAAACCGTGCTTCAGGGCGTGCTCGACTCGATAGACAAGCCCAGCACAGCGTGCTTTCCAGTGACGAACGCACTGCAGAATGCAAATGGAAGTCAAGGATTCGTGGATGAACCGCCTTCATTCGCCCTGCGGCGTCTGCTTGCCACGATGCTGGAAGAACCGGTGCTCCGTCCCTTCATTCCCGTCGTCATCCGGCGACTCCAGCGCTGCAACGACAACGACATCGACGTGTTGATCGGGTTTATCACTCGTCTGCAAGTGTATTTGACGGCGAAATTCCAGTTGATCGAAACTTCCGCTGGTGCTGGAGCCGCAAGGCTTGTGTTCGACTTGATCGAGTTCTCCGAGATGTGGGAAGACCCACCGCCGAGTCAAAGCGAGCTGCTCGCGCGTTTTACCAAGACACAGATCAGCCACGGTGTACCTTACAGCGAACTCAAACGATACTGCGCGTTCACCGGCGACTCGACAACAGCATGCCGGGCGTTCTCGTCCAACAGCTCAACCTCCAAACTGAGGTACTCGCGCGACGGCAACTGGAACGTACCTGCCAAGATCAAGGACCAGTCATCTGTGCTCTTCCTCGCGAGTCGGTTTGATGGGAATGCACCATTGAGCTATGCGCAAACGTTATTGGACGCGCTGCAAGGCGACAGCAAGCAGCTCTTGGTGTTTGACGCGGCCACGCACAATGTTCTCTTCAACACACCGTCAGTGCCGACAAACGAATCGCAAGCGGCAATACCGTCGTGTTCGCGCTCGGTGCTCGCGTCGTTTATCGAGAATGACGGCGATTTCAGCAGTCTCGATACATCGTGCATGGCGGAACTTCCAACAAACGTCAGCCTTGCGATCACTGCAGCTTCAAGCGTCGATGTCCTCGGCGTTGCAGACCCTTACGATGGAGTGTTACCCCATGAAGCCAAAAGCAGCAGCGGTAGTGGAAGCCACATTACTGTAACCCCTGCTGCCTCCATCCCACCACCGACCAGCAGCGTCGACACGAGAGGTCTTCAGACGTCGCGTAATCGCTACCGCACGGCTTTCATTGTGGTACTTGTGTTCGCGTTCGTGCTGCTCATTTTGGTCGTGATCTTATTGTACCGTGCGCGAAAGAAGCGCTTGTTAGAAGAAGAGGAACTGCAGTTGCGGCAAATGCGCGGCGAAGAAGTCGACGACATGGCGTTCCTGCGCGATCTGTACAACCCGTCGCCGTCTGAATGGTTCAATTACCGATCGAACCGCATGCACCTATAGACCAATAGACAGACTGTACAGTATTGACCCATAGACTATCATCGACCATGAATGACGGCTGGACAACGCTTTTGGACGATGTGATTGCTCGCCTCGCGGCAATGCGAATGAACACTACATCTCAAAGTGCATGACATCATGGCGATTGATTGCACTAAACGAAGGCTCTACTGACTCATCAATTGCGCGCATTGTTGACGCATAGGCCCTGAGCAAGGGTCTGTGACGCCGACGCATCACTTCACGCGATCTAGTCGCGCGTCTGCGAATGATGAGCAGCGAAAGAGAGGTACGGTTTGATCAAATGCCAAGCGTAGAACAGAAAACGATGTGCGCCAAATTGCCGCGGCAAGAGGTGGATCGCCACAACTGGACCCATCGCCCCACATCACATATCAAAAGTGCACGTCAAACACACTTCAGAAGTACCCATTCCTTCAGTATCTGATATATTCATCACTTGATGGAGGTAATGCCTGGCTTACGACATAGTGCCTCTGATAATCGATTTAGAATGCCTATTAACACAAAATTAGTAAGAGAAGGTTTACGGTACAGCACAGGTGAAGTTGACCTGCCTCATCCTCCGGAGCCATCGCTTGCTTCAGTTGGTAGTCGCAAGAGAAAGACATCCGCTCTTCACTCAGAATGATGAGGTGACAATCCTAAGCACTCTCCCTTCCCGACACATCCACCCTTTGCTTTGTTCGCTCTTGAGCAGATTGTTCTTCCCTCAAAACTAAAAATGTTCCAGATCTATGCCGGTGATGCACGTCAAGCGGTTCACAAAGTCTCTGGATGTTCCTCACGTCGAAGTCTCTGGATCCGGAGTTGTGATGAGTGTATTTCTCCGGTGCTGGAGGTTTGTGGTACAGACTGCAGTTGTTGGATGAAACACCAGAGTCTTTGACAAAGACCAGCTGAGTTGCGTGTCGCGGATCCGAATGACTGTCGTTACATACAAATCCAGCTCTCCACTTGGACAGATCGCAAATATGTCCATTCATAGCGGCAACTCCAAACACCTCCAAACTCCAAACTCCTTCAAGCCAATATACCACACGTTGGTACCGAGAAACTCAGAGATTGTGTAGTGTGTACTGTAGTCGAAGAGCAAGAAGCGCCGCAGAACCCTTCAAAGTTGGGATCCAAGCTCTCATCACACACGCAGAAGAGCACAGTTTTCCCGGCAAGACTTCCTGCACTGCTCGATCTTTGGTGCTTGGTGAACTTCGAGCAACATTCTCAAACCTCTTTCATTTGATAGTCTACAGTAAATGGTGTTCTAAGAATTCCAATTACACGCAAAATTACCTTCTAAACGCTATGGAGGGGTAGGTTCGCTTCCCCTCTCCCCTGTCAGTTCCCATCTCCTTTCAGTCCAAATTCCACCCAAACCCGGCCCCAACGATCTTGGGCGATTTTCTCGTTGACCAGACATCCTCGCAACAAACCCATCAAACCCATTTAGTATACAATGATCCAGTTATCCCGTAAATGGGTCACTTCGTCCAAACCCATTTCCAAAATGGCGCCGGAAACCCACCCGTGGTTCTCTTTTTTGCACGCCCGCCGCCTCCAAACGTGAAGAAACCCGCCGCGCACTTCAGAAAAGCACCACGTCGAAGTACGGCGGGCGCCAAAGAACGCTGTTGGAGGGGAAACTAGTCGCGCGCAACGGCCCGTATCGCGCGCCCCTCAACTGCTCTTTGTCATCAAGACCCCTCGGTCGACGCCCGCGTCTCTAAGCTCTCTCTGCGTGGCGGTCCCATCTCCAACGGCTCGGTTGTTGCTGCGTTTCGACGGATTTAGAAGAACGTCGCTCGATGTTTGGTGATATGGCGTGGACCGACGGCCAGAGCGATCTCGGCGGCGCGCCGTCCGACTGGGAAATGGAGCTCATGCGCATGCGCTATGGCGAAGGAGACGGCGGCTCAGCGCGTGCGCCGCCCGTGGCTGACGAACCTATGGAGCTCTCGCCCGATCCGTTTTACCTCAGCTCGACGGCGGCAACTGGAAACGGCACGGCAGCAGCTTCTGGCGCAGCATCTCTGAGTAGTGGAGGTGCTGCGCCGCCTGTACTCAGCGGACTCACAGCGTTCCAAGCTGCCCAACCAACGCTGACATCATCGGCTTCGTGTCCGTCGTTTACGTCGCTGTACGATTTTGATAGCGACGACTTGCTCCGCGATATTCCCGATGGAGAACCACTCGACAATGAGCAGCTCATGGGCGGCGGTTTGTTCCATGCGGGGTCCATGGGCATTGGCTCGGCGATGGGTGCCGACAATGGCTACGACTTTGTGCTCCAGTTCCAGCAGCAGCACCATCACGGCAATATGCGTCACTCCCCGCATCAGACGGCGGGTATGGGCAACAACCACATGGGCTTGCTGCAGCAGTCGCGACGGCCGATTCATACGTCAGCGTCGTTCACGTCTCTGTCGAGCATGGAGACCGAGTACAAGCGACGGCTGGGTATGTGCTATTTTGCATTGACATCGAGATGTGGAGAATATTCACGGGTTTTGTGTTGTATGCACTAGCAACCAAGCGGAAAAAGGCGGTGATAGAGCGCTGGAACAAAGCTCAGCGACACAAGTCCTTCGACTCGACGACCTCGAGTGTTGCGACGGCACCATCACCCGCGGCTTCAATGGAGTTTTCCGCCTACACCACCACCAACACGTTGGAGTCCTCACCAGAGCCTCAATACCTCGAGGAGTACGTAAAGTGTCTGCACTATGTGTTGATTCGGAACTAACCGTGGAGGACCGAGTGTGTAGTTTGCCAGCTCCTCGTCGATCGATAGATTCCGAGATGGTTGGCTTCTCAATCGATGACTTCCCGACAACATTTACTTCCGATGCTTCGTGGCCGATGCCGCCTCCACTTTCACTGGCGAATGGCTCTTCGTTTGAAACGATTGGAGAAACGGCGTATCAAATTCAGTCCCAGCAAGCATCATTTACTGCTTCAGCGCCGTCCGACATAGATCAGCTATTGCTATCAGACCAAGAGCGTGCGAACATGTCAAGTTTGCTCGACGCTATTCGCGATTTCGACTCGCCACTTTCGAATGATGCGGAGGAGAAGGCAGTCGAACCACAGGCAAAGCGCTCATCTCCTAAGCTGTTGAGCCGGCCACGTTCTGCGAGTGGTCAACACCAGCATCGGACTGGTCGAAGTCCGCATCTCCGTGGAATTGCTCGTGCTGACTCTAGCAAGCGGAAGGAGAGTGTTTCTTCACCGTCTCTAGCTCCCTCTGGCACGCAACCACATCGAGAAGAAGCTGTTTCCGGTGTGGATGAGACTAAGTCTACTCGGGATCGCATCCAACTCGTACTCGACAAGCCCTCAAGTTCTATTGCTCTGTCGAATGAGGAAAGCTCTTACCTGTCACAAGCACCACAATTCTCTCCAGAGAAAGCAGCAGAGACGGCAGGGTCGCTGTGGCTTTTGCTTCATGCTTCGAAATGCGCTGAAGCGAGCTGCTCAATTGCTGGATGTGATGTGATGCGGCGAGTGATACGCCATTGCCGCGGCTGCGATACCGCACTGGGAAAGTGCAAGGACCCATGCAACGACGCGAGGGCGATGCTGTTGCACCACGCAACCTGTAAGCAAGCGAAGAAGGCGGAAGGTGGCGAGTCAACTTGTGACCTGTGTGCGAAGATGCAGGAGATCGACAAAGCGCACAATGCTCTCAAGGCTCGCCCACCGTTGTCTCCTCAAGTCAAGCCACTTTCTTCTCCCCCGCTGCTTGCCATGCCAATCACGCCTCTGGGTGTGCCAGCGTTGAACCCGCTTGGTGGTCCGGTTTTGATTGCTCCTCAGCCAACGTTCATGTCGCCTCAGCTCAAACCAGGGACTGGGCCGAACGGTGGATCGAAGCATGTCCCAATCCAGCCGAACCCTCTTCCGACTGCATCGAACCCCATGGGAATGATTGGAGCGTTCCCGCACTTCGGTGTCTCTTTGGCACTGTACTTGGAGCAAACTTCGCCTGCGTTCCGTGCAGAAGTTAAGTCTCGAGTCGAGAAGCGTGTTACCAATGCTGCTGGTCAAGATCTTATCCAGCACATGCAGAAGAAGACGCGACTGCGCAGCCTAGAAGACTTGCGATCGGATGCTCGAGCGATTGTACTAAGCGAGATGGAACGCGAGCTCCACATGCACATGCAAGCTGTCAACTGGGCATCCGTTGCAAATCCTTCGAGTGGAGAATCAGCCCAGTCAGCTCCGTCGCCTTCCAATGGTGCAAATGAGGCTGCTTTGCCGTCGTACTTGCTCAGCGTGGCGGCTGCGGGTTTTGCGGCTTTCTACGCACAGCAAGCATCGCTTCAAGCTGCGCTGGCGGGTGCTGCCACTCCGTTTGGCTCCTCGGTTCGCCGACCACTGTCTCGTCAGTCCAGCACTGGAAGTCTGACGACGTCTGCATCGTCGTCGTCGCTTGCTTCGATACCGTTGGCGCCGAAGAGGTCGGCAAGTTCGTCGTCGTTGGCGCTTCAATCGCCGACGTTGAGCCCGAAAGAGTCGTTGTCGTCAGCGGACAAGACCAAGGAAGCGTCCATGACGGCCTAGATCAAGTAAGTTAGTGTAGATTGTAGCACAAGGATATGGCCAAGACGTAGACTCGATGGACGCTCTGGAGAAGGAACAGCGAGGCCGTGTCAAGTCCCACTACTCGCGCTTATAGGAGCAGAAACTATTTATCACATAGTACGTCAACATTCTAGCATTCAAACGAGTGGTTCTCCCTCGTCTCTCTCAATGTGATCCTAATCCAACCAAAGGGAGATCTCAACCTTCGAAAACTAAGGTAGTGTAAAGATTCGCTGCATGCGCACGCCAACATCGTCGCAGACTTCCCGCACGAGCTTCTTGAAGTCGAGACTGCAGATCTCTACTTCGACAAAACCCGGCACAATATTGGATAGTCAATACCCAACGCGACGAAGAAGAAAACGCGACTGGGACTCTCATTCAAGACCTGTTCCGTTGTCAGCGCTGCCGCTTGGCCCAAGTCTTCACAGAGTTTTCTTCACAGAGGATCAATGACAAGATGGCCGTTTTGTGTACACAAACCTGTCAAGATCATCACCTCTGGATCAGGATCAGTGCCCCTTCTCAGTGAGCAGGGCGTCGTCGTGAAGAACGCTCAAGATTCGCAGTCACGCAGCAACGGGCCGCTCGCACGTCCTATCTCCATGCCCTTGGCCCCTTGCGTTGCTGACCGTCACTTTTGCGTTCGCGGAATTCTCCGACAATCAACAGCTCAAGCATGAAGACGTTTGCAGTGACAGCGGCTGCGCTTATGGCCCTCGCGCCGACAGCGTTGGCGTGGTGGGACAATGCGCACATGCTTGTGGGCCAAGTCGCGACGCAGCTCATGGCGCCGCAGGACGTTGCGACGATCCACACAGTCCTCAGCAAGTGGAACGCCGACTTTCCCAACACGGACTCGATCGCGACGGCCGCGATCTGGCCCGACCTCATCAAGTGCACGTCGCACGCGAGCTACTGCTTGTCGTACGCCAGTCCGTCGCTCAACTCGATGGGCGATTGGCACTACGTCGACTTGCCGCTCTCGATCGACGGCGCACAGTTTGCCGGCCTCGGCCCCGACGACCTTGGGATCTTCAACTATACGCTCGGCGGCACCGTCATTGACCAGCTCGAAGCCTACGTCAAGACCATGAGCACGACCAACTCGACGTGGGCTGTGAACTTTGTGCTGCGCAACTTTATCCACTTTTTCGGCGACCTCCACCAGCCGCTCCACTCAGTCGCGGGCATCAACAAGGACACGGGCGCCGGTGGTGACGCCGGTGGCAACTCGTTTGTGTTCCGTCAGCCATGTGCGTTCTCGAACCTCCACGCACTCTGGGACGCAGCCGGCGGGATCTACTCGCTGAACGACTGGTCCCCTGACGCGTCGATCACCCCAGACCCGATGCTCGCGCCAAACGCAACGTACCTCAGTAGTCTCTTGCCGCTTGTCAGCGACAGTGTGAACTTTGACGCGTACAAGAGCATGAGCTACGCGCAGTTCGCAACGGCGTCCGTGACGACCGACAAGATCTTTCGCAAAGTCGCGCTCGAGTCGCGCAAGGTCGCAAACGCCGTCGTCTACAAAGGCCTCGACCTCACAATGGTGAGCGGCAAAGTCGCGTGTCCACCGCAATGGTACATGGACTGGGCGGCGCAGTACTCGCAGTTCCGCGTTGCGCTCGGTGGCAAGCGACTCGCTGTGCTCCTCACGCAGTTTGCCCAGCAAATCCGCGCCAAGAAGCTCGACAACTGATCCCATGGATTTGGTTGATGAACCCTACTACATACGTTAATCCAGTCGAGTCTAAAATAACGTGTATTGAGGATCGTAAATACGGTAATTCTTTCCTGTTGGGAATTTAGCACAGCACGGAAACGGCGTCCAATCCCAAACATGACGAAATCGCGCGACATCCTCAAGGTGCGTTTAGACGCTTTCCAGCGCTATCGCTAGTAGTAGTAGATAGCACACATGACGGCGCGTCTAACGAGCTATTTGTTGGTCGCTGGTGATGCGTCTATCGCAGGGAAAAGTGAAGCGATTACTGCGCGAACAAGACGACATGGGTATGCTTAGCGACCCTGCAGTACTGCACTGTGGTGCGTTAGACCATTCCAGCGGTTAGACCCACGAGAGCGTACTGATCAGGCAGTTATCCTATCCCAATAGTCTCGGCCCTCGAAGCGTTTGTCCACGATCTCGGGCAGCGGATGCAGCGCCAAGCAGAGAAGACCGGCGCGACGGCGGTCACGCCAATTGAGCTGTGCGTGCACCTCACGAGAATGCTTGTTGGTAAAGCGTGTACTGATCTAGTGGAATGCAGGAAACGAAGTGTGTTGGAGAGCGCAGACCTGTCGTTTCTCCACGACAAAGTCCAAGCGATCGACGAAAGCGACGCCAAGTACCTCAAACCCACGCGGAAACGAAAAGCGTCTAGCGCCAAGAAACCCAAAGCAACCGCCAAAGCAGCCAAGGTCGAAACACCAGCAGTTTTAGAGGCGACCGAGACAAGATCCGCTCGCCCCCAAGCCAGTACGAGTATTGAAGAAGACGACAATTACGACAGCAGCGACAGCGAGTGAATGTCAAACGCACGCGCATCTCTATCTCTCTTCCTGTCCTAGTACATGCCTGGTCTACTTGCCCCCGCGCAGCGTGTGCCACGTCGGCCCGAGGAGCGAGTCGCGCGACGACGTCCTTCGGATCGACGCGCTTCCCATGTCGGCCGCCGTCGCATCGTCCGAGGCGCTGAAAAAGTACTTGTGCATGCGCGCAACGACGTCGTCGGCCGTCTTTTGCTGGAGCACAAACGACAAGTTGAGGTCTTCGGCCGACTCGCTCAAGAGCAGCACGTCGTAGCCTTCGAGCACGTCAAAAACGCGCCCGAGTTCCGACAGCGACTTGCGCAAGCGACGCCCGACAATCGAAACGACCGAGCACTCGGCAAAGACTTGGACTTTCGAGTGCGCATCGAGTTCTTGCAACAGGCCTTTGAACGGCGCGCCTTCGATGCCGCCGGGGATGTGATCGAGCGTGACCGTGACTGAGAACTGCGACGTCGCAATCAAATCGACGGAAATGCCAAACTTTTCAAACGGGGCAAAGACTTTGGACAGAAAGCCCGACGTGCCGCACATGTCAAACGCCGTGATACTCAGTGTGGTCATGTTGGCACGCCGCACAACCGCGAGGATCTTGGGGCTACTCGTGTCCTTGTCTTCAGACGGTTGGATCACGGTCTTTTCGCCCGTGGGGTCGTTTGTGTTGCGGATTTCGACGGGAATCTTGGAAAACTGAGCTGGCTCAATGCACCGCGGATGGAGCACTTTGGCGCCCATGGCCGCGAGCTCCTGGGCTTCACGGTAATCGAGCGTCTTGATAAGACGGGCGTCCGGTACGTACCGCGGATCGCTCGTAAACATACCGTGGACGTCGGTCCAAATCTCGTACTTTTTCGCCTGGAGCATGGCGGCAAAGAGAGACCCCGACGTGTCACTACCGCCGCGACCCAAGACACACGTCGCGCCTTCCTTCGTGCTCCCGATAAAGCCTTGAGTGAGGACCACGCGCTTGCCGTGGCTCGCTGCTGTGGCCTTGGCTGCGTCTTCGCGCGGCAGCACTTCGGCTTGGAGGAATCGGTCTTCTTCCGACTTGGCCGACGCCGACTCGCTAATAATGAGCTCGCGTGCGTCGACGCGCTGGACGCTATCAAGACCGTAGTGCTGCATAATGCACACGCCGAGATGCGTCGAGAGGAGCTCGCCAAACGCCAAGACACGGGCCTGGATCCGCGGCGACGCTTCTTCCGTGAGCTTGATGCCTTCCAAAATGCGCACGAGATTCTTAAACTCGAGTAGCAGTGGATGGAGACCTTGAGGGATCATGGGATCCACAGCGCCGAGCGAAAAGCTCTCGTCGCTCAGCACTGAGCGAAGCCACTTGTCCTGCCATCGGTCGTACTGGTCAATGCTGCTGACGCTGTCCAACGACGGAAAGAGCCCGACTTCGTACGCGAGCGTAAAGTGCTGGAGCACAATGCTCCGCACCGTCTCCGTGTGCCCGCCCAGTGTAGAAGCACTCGGCTTGCTCGCTTGCGCGATCGCAGCCGTGAGTTTGTTGGTGACCTGGGTCATGGCCGAGATTGTGACCCACACGCGCGTCGCGCCGGTCGCATCGCTCTCGAGGTGCGTGCGGATTTGGTCGCAAATGCACCGCCACCGCTGCGCCGTCGAGACGCTCGTGCCGCCAAACTTGAGTACAATCCACGCGTCCATTGCCGCCGAGGAGGAATCTGACTGGAGGGGAAGGCGAGCGGAGGGCTGGCAGTTGAGAGTGAAGGCACGCGTGATGCGATGTGTCTTTTTGGCACGAGATCGCGCAAACCACGAGAAAGTGCGACGCACGGACTCAGATTCAGAGTCTTATTGGGTTCGTAACGACTGACGTGGCGTCTTGTTAGGGTTCGAGGTGGTTAGTATTTGAGAACATGGCTACATTTTTCCGCCGATCTTGTTCGAGGCATGCTGTGACGCGAGGCTGCGTGCTCTTGCACATGCGGAGGCTGCTGCGATCGACGAGTGCGTTGTTTATCAGTGAACTTGGAGCAAAAAGTGGCTGGCGCTGGAATCGGTCCGAGATCTTTTTCATACGGAAGTACTGGGAGAGAAGACGAGAAACGCGACGTCCTTCACTTCATTAGACGCGCTGGAGCTTCTCTTCGACGACCTGGGCGCCGAAAATGTCGAGCATTAAAAAGTCGCGCACGAGCGGCACTTGGCAGATCACGTGCGCGTCGTGGGCGAGTAGCGTCTGGAGCGACGTTTCGAGTTTGCTGCGGCGGTCCTCTAGCGCCGTCGCTTGCGTCATACGGAACCACGTTTTGGGCGGAAGCTCCCAGGAAAACGGAGCGACTTGATTGTCGCCTGCGTCTTCTTCGTTGTCTTCGTCCTGCCGCCCAAGGATGCTTTCCCGTAGCTCCTCGTACGCAGGTGAGTGAAAGTATTCTTCTAACGCCGCGGCAAACGCGACAAACTCGGAGTAGCGCCGCTCGAGCTGAAACTGTTTGCGCCAGTCGCCCGCGGTCGTGACCACGATACTGTAGGTCGTAAAACCATCGCGCGTCTCGCGGAACGCGGGGATCCGCACAGTAAACTGCTTCAAATCGGCCCACGGCTGCGGGGTGCCACCCAAATTCAACGACAGCGGTGAGACATACTCGATACAAAAGTCGTGCATCGTCGGGCGGCACACAAAGACCAATTCGTCGTCATCATCGTTCTCCGCCTCGATAGCTGCGCTCGGTCGCGTCGCGCGTCGCACGGCCTCGTCGCCGCTGCTGCCGTCGGTCGGCGTGAGCTCCTCGATGGGCTCCGTCTCGACCGCTGCGAGCGCCTTGGCGTTCGAGCGCTGCGCCTTCTTGCGCTTGTTGCGCGCGCGCTTGGTGCTGGTGATCGTGCGCTTGTCAGCCATTATAGAGTGTCTTGATACTGGAGTCTCTCTGGAAATGGGAGTGAATTGGATTGTGGGGTTCATGCCAACGCAGACCTGGGGTCGGTTCCGGTTTTAAGAGGGAATGTTGAAGATGCGGTCCCAGATTTTGTTCTCCGGAGTCAGCATAACCCACGATGTGTAACCCACACTCTGGATCGAAGAACAACCGAAAAGTTGTTCTGATGTTCTGGCGTTTTGATTGGACGAATCTTCGAGGTCGGCTGCGACGTCACGCCCTGATGTACGATCGCATGAGCGTGCTGACGAGTCGGTCATCACGGGATGCTCGTGCGACGCTTGCGCGAGCAACACCAGGAGCGCGCGATGCACGAAACGACGCGAACGAATTCCCACGTGCGCCGATTCCTAGTGCGTGGATACTCGTGCGAGAACACTCCGGATCCGGATTCCGGATTCCAGAGTGTACTGTTGTGGGTTCGATTACGGCATGGAAGAGCAGTTCTCCGGAGGGATGGAGCGATTGTTCTTTCTGTATCAAACAGAGCATCCAGAGATTGTTGATCCCCAGAACAAAGTGGTCCGGAACGAATCTGCGTGCTCTATAACCTTTGTGTACCCCTCCAATCCCCAAATTTTGAGTTTAGTGGAGTCGTTTGACGTATTTTTGTTCTGGGAGAGATGTAAAAAACTTCATGGGTTCCAAACAAGAAACGAAGCAACTTGAAGTGGCAGTTCAATGTAGCCATGTGTTGGAAGGAATCTCGAAGATTCCGAGTCGTTAGACTGCCGTTTCCGCTCTTCTACCCACACACTTTGTCTCATGGCTGCCCGCTGAGGCCCCAGGGCGCCAGCGTAACCAACTCCTCGGCGGCCGTGGGATGGATCGCCACGCAGTTGTCAAAATCCGCCTTGGTTGCGCCCATTTTGACTGCGACGCCAAAGCCCTGGAGCATTTCGTCGGCGCCCATGCCGATAATGTGGACGCCCACGACCTTTTCATCCTTACCGACGCACACGAGCTTCATGGCCGTCGTGGGCTTGGGCTTTTGCTGACCGTCGGCGTCGAATTCGTTGACGATACCGTAGTGCATGTTGACGAATCGGCTCGTGTACACCTTGATGGCGTCGCCACCGTGCTTGGCACGCGCTTCTTTCTCGGTCAAACCGACGGTGCCAATCGTCGGGTGGCTAAACACAACGGTTGGGATGTTATCATACGTGATCTTGGCGTCCTTGATGCCGCCAAACAGGCGGTCAGAGAGCCGACGACCAGCGGCAATCGCCACAGGCGTGAGAGCCGGCGTGCCGCACACGTCCCCGACCGCAAAGATGTTCTTCTTGGCAGTCGTGCGCTGGTACTCATCAATCTTGATGAATCCCTTGTCGTCCGTCTCGACACCCGCGGCCTCGAGATTGAGGCTGTCGGTGAGCGGGACGCGACCGGCCGCATAAATCACAGTGTCAAAGCCACTGTGTTCGCTGCCATCCTTGAGCACCAACGTCTTCGTGCCGTCCGCTTGCTTCGTGATCTTGGCGACGGAGCTGTGCGGGCGTAGGGTCAGACCGTCTTTCGCCATGGCATCGTGGAGCGTCGAGGTAATGAGGTCGTCAAAGGTACGAAGCACGCCTTCCTTTCGGCAAAAGATCGTCGTGTCCGAGCCGAGACCATGGAGCACACCCGCGAGCTCAACAGCAATGTAACCGGCACCGACGACTGCGACCTTTTTCGGCAGCTCTTCAAGCTCAAAGAAGCCATCCGAATCGATGCAGTGCTCCTTGCCTGCATAGAAACCTGGTTAGGCAAGACAGCAACGAAGAATACAAGGAACGAAAACGTACCGGGGATATCGGGAATCAGCGGTTTGCCACCAACGGCGATGAGTACGTTCTTGGCTGGGATTTCCTTGCCGTCGACCTCGACATTGCCCTTGCTGTTGAACGTGGCGGTGCCTGTGATAAGGTCGACTTTGGAGTTGCTCAAGTTCCTACAAATAATAGAACACTGTCAAATCAAGAGCCTGTTTTCATCCATACAATAATGTACGTCACGTACCGTTCATAGATCCCGTTGAGCCGCAAGACGTACGCATCGCGGCGCTCTTTGAGCTTGGCCCAGTGGAACTTGGTCTCATCGATCAAGTGACCGCCGCTCTTCGTCTCAAAGCCGTAGTGGAGCAAATCGCGATGGAGTAGGTGACCCATGTTTGCAGCCAAGTACATGATCTTCTTTGGGACGCAGCCAACGTTCACACACGTGCCGCCGAGGCGCGCTTGTTCGACGACCGCGACGCGCGAGTTGGGGTACGACGCCGCACGGCGCGAGCTCGCCATGCCGCCGCTGCCCGCTCCAATCACGAGATAATCATATTCAGTACTCGCACCACTCGAGAGCGAACGTAGAGAGGCGCTACGGGCACGCACAGCGAGCGCCGACGCCGCCCGAACGTTCGATACAGAGGCGAGCATGTTGGATCTGCGTGGTGATCCGCAACGTTCGGCGTGGCTATTTGTGTGATATCATCCAGCATAAACTGCTATATTCGCTTAATTCGAAATCTGGTTTGGTTAAATTCGTAATAACCGACGATTTCAGATCTACTGATTTAGTAGTTGTTGGCTTCCGTCACATTCGCGAGAAAGGCAAAGTCGAACTCCTCGGCTTCGTCCATGGATCGCGACTTGGCACGCGCAAGCGGAATGCAGTTCTCTACGAAAACCATTCTCACCATTAGGAGTCCATCGTATGCGATAAATCCGACGCATAACGTACTGTAGACTTGCCAGTCTTCGTTCTGGAACCCGAGCCAGTAGAACCGGAGCATGCACGAGCTCGTGCACGACGAGTAGTCGACTGGGAGCTTGGTCGCGGCGGTGCCTTTGTTGGGGAACCCCTTCTCACAATTGTCGTGTTGGAAGACGCGCTTGTTGTCGAGCCAGATCTCGCATGGACCCTAACAAAACAACGCATTTCTGTCAAACTTGTTACCAATGACCTCGACCCAAGGACTCCCATACCTGATGCGTGAACCCGCCGCCGCCGCTGCCGAGAAACTCGGCAGCGTTGGTTGAAGGCACGGGACGCGGCGACGCGTTGGGGTTCGTGTTGCCGCATACAGCGCCCTTGTTCTCCAAGAACGACCGGAGCGTCGGGTATCCGTGCTGTTTGGAGAGCTTGGCGAACTGCCCGGCCTGGTCGCCGCCCTTCCACGAGCCCGCACCTTCCCACGGCCACTCGGGTTTCAGCATGACGACCCAACCCATCGGAGACTTGCCGTTCACGCCGACGGGCTCGGGCACCTTGAGCGCGCCGTGGGCGTAGGCGGACGGGACGGATGCCAAAGCGAGGACGCTGACGACGACAAGAGACGACGAGACCATTAAAGAGTACGTGAGGCTTGGCAGATTGCAGAATGAATCGATGAGGTCTTGGAGAAGGAGGCTCGAGGTCGTTGAGGTCGTCGAGGCTGGCGGCAATGAGAGAGCAGAAGGAAGGGCTCACTTTCGGTGCGTTTCCATCTCCGTTCTCCGAGTCAGCACTTCGCAAGAGCCAGATGGTCGCTGATAATTCCATAGTGCTAATACAGTATCGCAACGTCCACCGTTGTGCCTGTAGATCCAGACTAACGGTCCCGGTTGCCTTCGTTGAGGCAACTCACAGGCGCAAAAACAGGTCGGGTCGACAACGTCTCTGTGTAGGCTCAGCACCGAAAACCTCATCCGTTCTCGGACACCAGACGACGCGAAATCAACGCGCAAGCGAAACTTGCAATAGCCCAACACAGAGACGCCCTCAGACGTTCAGGAACCGAACACATTCGAGTATTCAGACTGCAGTTCTCATAACAATGGTTGCTGATCAGAGACCGCCCTCCCTGGAGAGCAGAATGCCTAGAACAGGATCGTGACTGGAGGAGATTGAGGCGAAGAAGGAGGCAACGGGCATTTTCACCCAGCATTAACATTGTTCAGAAGATATGGATGATCACCAACGCCAACGCCAGATTCAAAAGGGATCCTCAAGGCTCGCAAGCGATGTCCACGATGAAAAACCTGTTTCACCTCAGGGGCAACAAACACAGGTTCAAACTTACGGTTTATTCGGATATATTACCGTATATTTCTCAATGACACGTTTGTTTCAATCACACATTGGATACGATTGCAAACGTTTGATCCACATTGCTCAACACAGCACCATGAGCCGCCCAATGACGCGCTTGCTCGCGGCGCTGCGCCGCGTGCCGCTCTCGTCTGCGCCTACTCGCTTTGCTGCTCGCCCTAACCCGTCTCTACTCGCAATTCGCGCGTTCTCCGCGTCGTCTCCCGTCGATCCGGACGCGGAATTCGCATTGGGCGTCGAGCATTTGTTGGGCAAACGCGCAAATGCGTCGGTCCAATACGCCGTGCTCCACTGGACGAATGCGGCTGAGAAAGGCCACGCAAAGGCGCTCAGCGCCTTGGGGAACCTCTACCTCACGGGCCACGCCGACATCCCCGCGAATGAACAGCTCGCAGTCGAGTTTCTCCGCAAAGCCGCCGACGCCGGACACGCTGGGAGCTGCCACGAAGTCGGCAAGCTCTATTTCCACGGTAGTTCGCAGACGGCACAAGACCTCGCGCTCGCATTCGAGTACTGGTCGCGCGCGGCAGAGGACGGGCACATGGCCGCGAGTTACGACCTCGGGTACATGTACCTCCACGGCCTCCACGTTGCCAAGGACGAAGCCAAGTCGATCGAGTACTTTACGCAAGCGGCGAAGAAAGGCATGTCCGATGCCCATCGTGCGCTAGGGAACGCGTACCTCCATGGCCGCGGTGTGGAGGTCGATGCCGAGCACGCCGTCGCGCACTTTCGCCGCGCAGCGGAAGAAGGAAATGCCCAAGCCCAGTTTGATTTAGGCGCGTGCTACATGCTCGGTCGCGGCGTCGAGAAGAGCCAAGCGCGGGCTGCCGAGTTGTTCTTCTTGGCGTCGGAGACGGGTGGAATGCCCCAGGCTCAACTCTGCTTGGCGCAGCTCTTTGAGACGGGTGGTGGTGTTGTTCAGGACACGGGCAAAGCGATCAAGTACTATCAGTTGGCGTGGAAAGGCGGACTGGAAGAAGGCAAGAAAGCTCTCGAGCGACTCGGCGCGCCGCTCGTGGCGCCAGAGGATCACTAGGACGTTTCGTTGCAGAATCGGAATGAGAGACAACGCTGAAGAATGGTTCCCGGGGAGTTTGTGATCATGTGATGTGTAGGTGAAGGCATCAGGAGCACGAGGACAAGGACAAGATTGGGCACTCTAGCTGTGGCAAAGTCCAAAGTATGGCGTTCCAAGAAGAAGGACTCACGAGCTTTTACGTGGACGAGAAGCCGCGGTTCTTCCGCTTCTGGAGCGAGACGACACGCTTTCGAGTGTCGGTGGTCGACGAGAAGCTCCGTATTTGGTTGGAAGACGTCAAGAACAAGAAGGAGTGGTGAGTGGGCGCTGTTAAAAAAGTTGCGATTGCGAAGATGACATTATCGTAGGCACACGGAGGCGCTAGCCCTCGAAGCCTTTGTTGGGAAGGATCAGGTGATCCCTCAAGCACTGGCAGCCGACTATGCCGAGGTATAGCTTGATATCAGTGTCGTTCATCGTTGATACGCGTTCTAACCATGTGCCGTGCCTGTGTTAGCGCTTTACGGAGTGCCTCAGTGTCCCGTTTGCAAGTGAAACCACACGGATAATGTTTCGGCGCTCATTGTCGGAACCGAGCGAGACGGGCACGCGCACGCTCCTTCTGGTGCTACTGGCCAACTTTGCGTCGCACACAGCAAACTTTGAGTATCGATTCACTCTGTTCCCAGTTTCTCTCGATCGCGTCGACTTGCTGATCGCGCGTGCATGCTCTGGAACAAGATATAAAGGAGATGAAGCGTGTACCTCATGCGTCAGATACGTCCACTCGAAATGACGCTCTGATCACGCTCCGGTGCTACGGAACAGCGCAGCAGAACAACGCACTTTCGTGGAAGCAAGAGCGACATTGCAACATCGTGGACTTCCAGCTGCATGACGCGGGGCGAACGATCGAGATTGTACATGGCGGCCGATACTTTATCAGCGTGCATCTGGCTACTGGTAACTCGGCTTATTACGCCTTCAAGATCAACGGCGAAATTGTTCGGCGGTTGTGGGAAGCTGAGCCCACGCGGCGCCACCAAACCCTCGCGTTTGTCGAGCGAGTGCCACCGAAGGCGAGGTTGCAGGTTGTGAATCTCGGTTCGCAGCTGTCCCGTGATCAAAGCCTACTTACGATCGCTGCCATGTGGAGATCGTTTGCGGGAGAGACGAACTCGTTGAATGCTCTAAGGAGACGCCTTCAGTCAAGCCATTCGCTATCTTTTAATCTGTTCTTTCTGTTCGCCAACGTTCTGACCACCTCTGTCGCGTAGTGATTCCGATCGGCAACGACTCGAGCAACCGACATTCACGGACCCCAACGATGCGAAATGCGAGCGACTTGGAGTGTTCTTGGAAAACTGAGGATCGCAATCTGTCATACAGCCCTTCCACTTTGTTTTCACGAGAATACCAGAACCGGACGAGAAGCTGCGGTTCGTTGGCTTCAGGAGCAACTCCACCCCATCGTATCGCTTTCGAGTTTCGGTCATGGAGGAAACGCTCCAGATTTGGTTGCAAAACACGACAACCAAACAGCAATGGTAAGTTCAAAGTAGGATATTTGCGATACGCGAACACTAACTCTTCGATTCGTGCAGGCAACGAGTGTCGTGTGGCCGAGGGATTCCATGTTCACGACAACCGACAGCGATCGAGCTTACACAGAGCGGTCGGTACTCGATCACATTTCACTCGGGCACGGGCGAGATCACCCTTGTTGGGATACAC
The DNA here is from genome assembly GCA_023336345.1 of Pythium inflatum. NCBI lineage: Eukaryota > Oomycota > Peronosporomycetes > Pythiales > Pythiaceae > Pythium > Pythium inflatum. Next base: position 17,518 of record JAADWR010000010.1, on the reverse strand, counting down.
ATCAACGGCACGCGCGTGCGAAAGCTGTATGGTTCGTGTGCTGACAAGCGGCACGCGTCGCTCCGTTTTGTCGAGAGCATCCCGGCAAATACCCGCATGCAGCTCGTGAATACGTCCAAGCAGCCATTTACTCAATCTGGCTTGCTTACGATCGGTTTGATTGAAGGGCAAGCATCGGGTAAGGTGTCTGATTGCATATTCATAATCCAGCGACGTGGTGGATCCACCGAAACATGCAGTTTTTGACCATGCCGGACGCTGGATCAAACGGCGCTTGTAGCCGAAGCAGTGCGGTCTCGGTCATGTGAATGCCATGGAGATCACTACTGTCATCGACGGCTGCTTCCCACGCAAACTGGTAAAACGTTACAGCGGCATTGCGGTCGCGCGGCACGCCGTCGCCTTTTTCGAACCGCTCGGCGAGATCATAATTCGCTTGGAATGAGTTCTGATCCCCTGCAGCCACGAGCAGCTCGCCCGCGCGCTTAGGATCCGGTGTCACGCAGCAGCCATTCACGTAGCACATGCCAAGGTGGAACATGGCGTGGCAGTCGCCTCGCTTGACACCGAGCCGGTACTGCTGGAGCGCGAGCTCTGGCTGGTTCATGTCATGGTACAGATTCCCTAACTCGGCGTGCGCGCCATAGTCACCGTGATCAATCGCGGCTTTGAACTGCTCAATCGCCTTTTGTTCGTCTTTCAAGTCGGCGTCGCTTGCGTAAAAACGCCCTAAAACTCGGTTTGCTTTCGCGTACTGTTTGTCGGCCGCGCGCTCGAGGAACTCGATCCCGCGCTCGGCGTCTCGCTCGACGCCGTCGCCGTCGAGGTATAATCGCCCGACTTGAAAACAGCTATCAGTGTGTCCAGCGTTGGCGGCTTTTAGGAAAAATTCGAATGCAAGCGCCATGCGCTGCTGCTTGAGCGCCTGGACGCCGAGCGCATGCGTCGCATCGACGTGGCCGAGCGTCGCGGCCTTTTTCCAGTGCGTTGTCGCGTAGTTTGTGTGGTTGAAGTTCTTCTTTTTGGTCGCAATTTCGACGCCGCGCGTAAACGCCGACTGCGCTTCGGGCGGCGGCGGAATCGCAATCGACGACGCAATCGCCGCTTGCGTCTTGGGCGAGAACGGCGAGTCGCTCTGGGCGCGGCGACGGAGAAGCATGCTGGTTAGAAGATCGGAGACTGAATGGATCTTGTGGCACAGAAGAAAACTGTGAACCCAAGGGACGCGGGAAAAGCCACGCACTGGATTTGAGGTGGGTACAATTGAACCCAATCAAAGTTCCAGCAACGGACCTCGACGAGGTAACACGAGTCGTGTTTGCTCGAGCGTTCACCTCCGCCGCCGCGCGATCGCACAAACGACAAGAATGTCCAGCGTGAGACGTTGCTGCGAAAACGGAGCTCTTCGCAAATAAGGTGTGAAAATATGCGACGTGTGAACGCCATATTTCTTATTTTTCTTATTCAATAGGACACGGTCTGAGACTCTCAGACACGCCATACGCTACGCTACGCTCACTTGGTTTGGACCGTCTCGACGTCAAACGCCATGATCTTCTTGTCGTGGAGGCGCTTGACGAGGTTGTGGCCGAACGCACTCGCTGTCGTGTAGAAACCGCCCTTCAAGTTGGCGACCGCGAGCTCGCCCTTGGCCAAACAGATTGCGCACTGCGTGATCACTTTGCTCGTCATGTTGTAGCCCGGATCGCCCGAGCCGACCGTCGTTGCGCGCGCCGCGAGCTTGCCATTTGCGTCGTACGCGACCGACTTGGCGATAAACTTGCCGTTCTTCATGACTTCTTCCGACGGTCCCTCTCCCGGCTTTGGCGCGAGCTTCTTGATAAGCGCGCGCGTCCAGCTAAAGTAGAGCAAGACGCCGCCCACAATCACGCCAAACGTCGTCGCAATCTGGACAAACAAACCACCCATGGCGCCGCGCTCGCGGTAGACAAACTTGTCGCCATACGCGTTCTTCTGGAGGTAGTTGCTGCGGTGGACAATCGTCTGGTTCACCGACGCGCCAACAAAAAACGACGACCAGACGTTGAGGTCCTCTTCCTTCTTGATCGCCATCGACCCGGCGTTCTTCTTGGACAGACCGCTCGCCGTGTTTTGCGCACGGGTCTTTTCGTCCGTGAGTACGAACGGATCACGCGACTTGATGAGCTCAGCGTTTGTCGAGGTCTCAAGAATCGTAAACACGCTCGCAAGCGTTCCGCCACTGGCGGTACCTTCGAGCGCCGTGAACGCGAGCGTGACTTGCGACGGCGGCGCGTTCGTCGTTTCCTTGACGCGGTCCACGAGCACAAGTGTCGTGAGATCCGACGGCACCGACTCAAAGCCACAGCAGTTGACAATGATCGCGCCGGTCTTGGCCGCGACGCCTTCGTACTTGGCGATCATCGCGTCGATCCAGATGACTTCGCCCGTCAAGTCGCAATAGTGCACACCGCTTTCGGCACAGACCTTGACGAGGAGCTCACCGTACAACTTGTACGGGCCCACGACCGTCAAGACGACCTTGGTCTTGGCCACGAGCGCACGAAGCTGCGCTTCGTTGCTGCTGTCGGCGATCAGCACGGGCACAGCGTCGATCGTCGCGGCCGCAACGTGTGGGAGCTTTTCCTTGAGCTCTTGCTTGACGCTCTCGAGCTTTTTCGCATTGCGCCCGGCGATCGCCCATTTGATCCCTTCTTCAGGCGACTGGAGGAGGTAGCGCGCGACGAGCGCACCCGTGAAGCCTGTGGCGCCAAAGACCACGACGTCGAACTCTTTGCTGCTGGCCATTGCGGCGGTTATTCGTGAATGGAGCTCTTCGTCGACGTGCAAGGAGCTCATGATCGGGACAGGCGACTGGCGCATCTTTTCGTCGTTTCGGAACCAGATAAATTTAGCCAATCAAAACTTGATAAAAGTATTATTAGCCAATAAAAAGAGAGTAGTAGTTGTTGATGAAACCTCTCGAGGTTGACGGAACAGTTCTGCGAGGGGCGATAATCGGTTCTGACGCACGTCGCGTCAGAACGAATATTGCTTGTGAAATTTAATGTTTTCTATGAGATATGATATTCTGTGACGTGTGCGCGCGACCTTCGATCCACAATATCGAAAGATCCGGGCATTTGATGAACCGGCACTTGCGTTTGCACTGCATCATGGGCAATCAAAGCGGCAATGAGCTGAGCCAAGCGGAGATCGGGCGGCGACCGAGCGACCGCGAGATGATCGTGCTCTTCCAGCTCCAGCGCAAGCTCTTTACGCGGCTCGTGCAGTCGCCCGAGGTACCGTCGTCACGGTCTCACTTGTCTCCGTTCAGTTACTCACACTGTGTATTTCAGCACCTCGCCTTGTTGGAGCGCTACTGGGATTCGCATTTTGTCAACAAGCACAGAGCGCCAAAGTTCGAGCGACAGAGCTCGTTCTGGTGCACGGAAGGCGGGTTCACGACCGAGAACCCGGGTGAAGACTTGCGCTCGATGGGCGAACTAGGGCTCCAGTGCCTCGTGTTCTTTGCCGAGCAGTACCCTGGTGAAGCACGCATGATGAAGCGTGCAAAAGGTGGGTATCCATTCGTCAAGGCAGCGATGGCCGTTGCCCGGACGCTGTGCGAGGCCCTGCATCTTGTCGATGAGCAAGGGCAGCGCGGCACGTTCCCCGTCGTTGAGACGCTCTATTGGCAGCTCCTCGAGAACGAAGAGAGCTTTTACAAGCTCTTTTCGCTGTGCTTTCTGCTGTTTGAACAGCTCTACTGCGAAGAGATTGCACGCGACCGGACGCTTCCTGTGACCCAGCAGATCCCAACGTCAGTTGTCGCGCAGCTCGTTGATGCGACCAAAGCCAAGTTGCTCACAGAACTCCAGCGCGCACCGCTCGAGCTCCAGGACCTCTCAACGCTATGCACAAATGCGTCTCGCATTCTCAAACAGACAGACGACGCGGCAAAAGCCACGCGACCGACGCGCGTTGCGTCACTCCCAATCATCTTGGAGCATGAAGGCGATCGTATGGGCGCGTGGAAACAGCACCAAACGACGCGCAAGAGCATGCGGTCGGCGGCCAAGAGCTGGAGCGCCAAGCGCACGATCCCCGAAGGCCAAGAGGACGCGCCGTGCGATGGCGTAGCGCCCCGTCTCGTGCCCCGCGCGCCCGAGCTTGCGTTCCAAGCGAAAACAAGTGAGACGCGAGGCGCAACAGACCTGTTCGAAGGGCTCACAACCAAGACGTCAACTAGCGAGACGTGCGATTCGCAATCCGCTGCCCAAGCAGCGAGTTGACCACGCAACAGGCAATGGCGTCACGAATAAGAATCTATAACGTGCCTTTTTTCCTCGCTGGGATCATAGAAGCGTCGAACTACATACAGGCTCTTCAAGCGCCATGTCCATGAAATGGGTACAAACGATTTTTGTTCTAGTCCATTCTAGCCAATGAACGCTCTCTAAAACTATATTCCACCAATCACATTGCGCTCCATTTCTGTTCTGGCACATGGGTCCACTTGGTTGGGATGTCACAACGCGCGTTTGGAGCGTTGGCTTGTGGCCACGCGCTTGCTTCCTTCCACGGTTCACTGCTATAGAGAGAATCACACCCATGACTCCTTCTCTCCTGTCGTCATTTCGCAGTTTGGATCGTCGCGACGCCACGGATCCCCCCGTCGTCGTACCCCCGTGAGCAACGCCGCGGTGGTCGCAGTGGCCAGTGAATCGCCGAGTCGTCGAGCAATCGCGTGCGACGATTTTAGTTGGTGCAGCTGCATCCACGACTCCAAGCGTCGTGCGCGCAACGTTCCGTATCCGCACCAACCGCGTGTTCCGCCGCGTGACGACCCCACGCGTCTGATTATGAGTGGGCGACTTGAGACCTTATCCTGCGACCGTACTTTTAGCGCGACGGTGGATCAGAAGATCCCATCATTCCAGAATTATCGGGCCCGAGCACACACCCAAAGGAGCATGGAGAGAGAACAAGCATCACTCGTCAACGCCGTCGCATCCGGAGATCCAGAGACCGTGGCGTCCCTTCTCCAGGCATCAGGGGCAAATGTGCAAGACCTGACGCTCGTGCTCCTAGCGATTCAGCACAACCACGTACAAGTACTGGACGTGCTGTTAACCCATGGCATCCCAAGTCAAGACCAAGACCACGTGGACGGACGCCGCGGTCGCTCGCCGCTGTGTCTGGCGATTGAGCTCGGCCACGTCGAGTGCACGAGGGTGTTGCTCGCTCACGGAGCCTCGGCGGACGCACCATCAGTGGCGGATGGATCGCTCCACACGCCACTGCACGTCGCCGCCATGTTTGACTCGGGTTTCGACGAGCTGATCGCATCAACGACAATGCTCGACGCTCGCGACCTCCACGAAAACACGCCGCTACACCTCGCAGCTGCGTACGGCTCGGACCGCATTGCTCGCGTACTTTTGAAAGAGCGGGCGTGTTCCAACGCCGTGAATGCCGCGGGATCCACACCGCTTCACCTCGCATCGTCCAACGGCTTTGCGTCGATTGCAGAGCTCTTACTCGACCACGGCGCCGACGTGAATGCCCAAGACGTCCTCGGGAATACGCCGCTCATCGACGCTGCATTCGTCAATCAATCGGCCGCCGGGCATTTCGCCTGTGGCGACGCAGCGAGCCAGTCGCGCGTGATCCAGCTCTTGCTCGCGCGCGGTGCCGACGTGAACGCCTGCAATCGCGACTACAACACTGCGATCTGTGGGGCCGTCCGACATGGCTACACGGACGCTGTGTTGGCGTTGCTGGACCATGGTGCGAGCGTCGATGTACGGAATCGCAGTCACGAGAGCGTACTCCACGTCGCAGCTCGCGCCGGCGTCGCGTCCGTGCAGATCTGGAAGCGGTTGTTGATTGCTGGTGCCGACGTCCTTGCGCGCGACCGGTACGACCGCACGTGCTATTGCATTTGGACCTCGCGGCCCAAGCCAACGGCCGACGCGCAACCCGAAGACGAAGACGAACCGCTAGATAGTACCACTCGCGACGACGATTCCATCACGTGCGTGCTCGAAGCCGCGATCATGGCACGATAGAACAACGATGTACACTATAATAGAACAATAGGACGTGAGCGATTCGAATGGCATGAAACGAGCGCGGCTGCGCGTCGGACGCACAATCGCTTGTGGTGTGTGGAAGCGACTGGACGTGGGATCTCGGTGCGACCGCTCCGGTCGGTCGCACTGCCGTGTCTTTACACGAGTTCACACGCACGTGAGCGGCGGTCTGACCACTTGAAGTTCCATTGGCGCTAGAGCACCGAGACTCCTCAGGAGGTCCCGAAAGGCTCTGGCATCCAAGCAGCAATGATGACCAAAAGGACCCATGTGCGACAGGATCGCATGCAACACTTCAACTTGCCCTTGGTACCACAGGAGCGGTACATCGTACCGTAACATGAGTACTTGTTTTGGGAAGGTCTCCGTTCACTGCCCACAAAATGGACCTTACAGCGCAGCTCGTCGCGGCGATCGAGACAGGCGACGTCGTCGCTGTCGCTTCGTTGTTGAGTGACGCCCAAGCGAGCGGTTTGGATCTCGACGGCGTTCGCGTCCGCGAGCGACAGTCGCTCGTGCACCTGGCGATTCAACAGCACGACGCTCACGTTCTCGATTTGCTCCTGACGCACGGATGTGCTGTCCAGCCCGTTGACCCACAAGACGATGAAGAAGCAGAGGGAGAAGAAGAAGACGCTAACGTGTATCACGGCCGCTTGCCGCTCGGTCTCACCGCGGAGCTCGGGCATCACGACTGTGCGCGTGTGTTGATGGCCCACGGCGCAAGCGTCGACGTGCGGATCCGCGCCGATGGCACGTACCAGACGCCGCTGCACGTTGCTGCAGTGTTTCACGAATCGCTCCTTTGCGACGTTTTCCTGTCGGCGTCGGTGGATATCGACAAACGAGACTTGGGCGACAGCACGGCGCTGCATCTCGCCGCACTGTGCGGCGACGACAGCGTCGTGGCCACGCTCCTTCGCGCTGGCGCGGACGCTAATGCAATGGACGCTAGTCGCATGACGACGCTCCATCACGCGTCATCCGGCGGCCACGTCGTTACTCTACAGCTTCTTCTCGACCACGGCGCGAACGTCGATGCGCTCGACGCGCGACACAACACGCCGCTGCTCCACGCAGCCTTTATGAACCTGTGGGGTCTCCAGCACCGCGGCTGGGGCGACCCGGACCGGCAGTTTCGCGTCGTCCAGCGGTTGCTGGAGCTAGGCGCTGACGTGGAGGCGTGCAATCGCGACGGTAATACCGCGGTCGTTGGCGCTGTGTGGGGCGGTCAGTTGGACAGCATGGTCGAGCTACTGAACCACGGCGCGCGCTGTCACCGGGTCAATCGCTTTGGTGAGACCGTGCTCTACGTTGCGGCGCGGGCAGGGCTGGAGACGGTGGGACTGTGGCGACTGCTGGTGAACGCGGACGGTGACGTCCACGCGCGAGACCGCGCCGGCCGCACGTGCGTCGACATTTGGCGGCAGCGGCCACGAGACGACCGCGGCAACCGCGACGACCGCGTACGGCCGTTCTTGGAGGAGATGGCTTCAAGTTGCCGCGTGTACCAGTGATGTGGTTCGTGGTACCAGTCGAATGGTACTGTCCCAGCTCATCATCCGAACAAGAGGGACCGCCACCACGAAAGACTCGCACGACCGGCATCATGGGCGCGTCGGGCTCCAAGGCGAACGAGCCAGCGGCGCTCGCGTTCATTGAAGAGACGATTGCGACGCACCCCGTCACGATCTTTAGCAAGTCGTACTGCCCGTACTGCACAATGGTAGTCATACCCGGTTGAATATCGGAGACCGTGGCGTTCTAATCCTTTGTGAAGGCCAAGGACGTGATGCGCGACGCGGGCGTGCCGTTCCACGTCGTCGAGCTCGACCAAAAGCACGACGATCCGAGCGGCGCTGATATCCAGAGCGCGCTCGCGACCAAGACGGGTTCGTACTGGTGTTCGTATGTAGGTATTACTACTCCGGCTCACTCTATTGTGGTATAGGACGCTCGACCGTGCCCAATGTCTTTCTCGACAAGGTCTCGATCGGCGGCGGCACGGACGTCAAAGCGCTCTTCCAGTCGGGCAAACTCACGCAAATGCTCAAGGACGCCGGCGTCCTCAACTAAGTCTTAATCCACGGCCTTGGTGACTGTAAAGTGCACAATGTGCTTGTCGTTCAGGCGCTTGACGAGCGAGCGGCCGCACGCAGTCGATGGCGTCAGGATCCCGCCGCTCGCGAGCGCGCCGTCGCGCTCGTCGTTGGCGAGACAGAACGCGACTTCTGAGATCATTTTGCTCGTCGCAATGTAGCCCGGGTCCCCGGCGCAGCTCGAGTCGCCTATGGCCACGAGCGCACCGTGCTCGTCGTACGCAAACGCCTTGGCCTTGAAGTAGCCATTGTCCAATGTCGCTTGCGTCGGCCCTTCGCCCGCGTTCGGAACGAGCTTCCAGAGGAGCTTTCGCGTCCAGGAAAACACCGCGAGGCCTCCGACGAGCGTCGTCAAAAGCGCAAAGATCCAGTTCCCAACGGACCCAAGGCCCCAGCGTTCCACGTACGAAAACTTGGCGCCGTACTTGTCTTTGAAGAGGTAGTTGGAACGGAGCACAACGAGTTGGTTGATCGCTGCGCCGACAAACAGCGCGCTCCGCGCCTTGAGGTCGCGATCGTACGGAATCCACAGCGTCGACGTGTTGGCTGGGACAAGCGACTGCTTTGCTTGAGCGTATGCAGGCGACGTACAATAAAACGGCGTCATCATGGCCTGGAGCTCGCTGCTCGATGCCGAGTCGAGCATAGTGAGGAGCGAGATGCACGTGCCGCCGCTCGCCGCCCCGCGCGCGTCCGTCCAAAAGTGGTTCACGCGCGAGAGCTTCGTTCCGAGTTTCTCGGTCGCAAAGTCAGCGAGGAGAAACGCCATGAGGTCGGACGGAACTGCTTCGTACCCGCAACAGTGCACAATGCGCGCGCCAGTCGCTTGGGCCGTGGCTTCCCACTGCTCGACGTTGTGCTTGACCCACGTCATTTCGCCCGACAAGTCGCAGTAATGGACGCCGTGCTCGGCGCAGAGCGCAACGAGCAGCGCGCTGTAGAGCGCGTACGGACCGGCGACCGAGAGCACGACGCGCGCGTCGCGTTCACGAGCGCAAGGAGCTGCTCGCGATCGTTTCCGTCAGCGAGGAGGACAGGGACCTTGTCGACGACCGTGGGGTCGAGACCGCGGGCTTCGAGTTTGGCCTTGAGCGTCGCTTTGATGCTCTCAATCTTGATGACGCTGCGGCCGGCAATCGCCCACTTCAGCGCGTTCGAATGGCCAATAGCTGTCTCGGTCTCACACAGAAAGTACTCGACAATGAGCTGCCCGGTGTAGCCTGTCGCGCCAAAGATCACAACGTCAAAGGGCTTTGTGGTGGTCATGTTGGTGCTGTCGGGTGGAGAAGCGAAATCGACAAGTGAGGGGATTCATCGAGCATGCGGAATCACAATGGTCGCCGGTCAACGATCCTGCCCTGTCACTACGCACCAGATCGGAGACCGTGGGCTGATGAACCAGCCAATCACCACGTCGAGTCTCAAGAGGTCCACGACAGCACGTGTTGCCGCATCGAAACGCGACGATGGCTGATGGAGGGACCACTCGTCAGTGACACTGTGCGCCATCGAGCCAGACAAGGTCTCAGCACAGTGGGCCTTCAAACACTGCGTTGAATCGGGATCTGGGCGTGGCCACTCGGCAGAGGCTGATTCAGCTCGAGATGGCGATGTGAGGGCGATGTCTGCCAGTCGCTGTCTAGGTATTCCTTGGTGACGCGGAACGCTCGGTCTGCAGCAAACGATTATAATTGGTGGCCGTAGAATTGAAAGAGCGGATTCGCTGAGATCTCAGTACTGGACGTGAGTATCCTCAATTGCATTATGACACGTAGAACTTCCTGATCAAGATACCCCCGCCCGTGCGCTTGATCTACTCCAACGCCTTGGCGAAAAAGAGCATTTCCACGGACGGCAGCGCTTCGGTCTTGACGCACGCGTAGCCGATCGACGTGTAGAACGCGTGGGCCTTGGTCATCGGGCTCCCGCTGCTCAACCACACGCGTGTGGCGCCGTGCGCCTTGGCCCAGTACTCTAGATGCTGAACCAGTTTGCGCGCAATGCCGCGGCATCGATAATCGGCGTGGACGGACAACCGACGGAGCTCGAACGTCGTTTCGTCTTTCTTCTCGAGACCGACCATGCCGACAATGCGCTCGCTCGCATCGTCGGTGGCGACCCAGAAGTGACCGCCCGAGCCAAAGTAGACGCCTTCAATGTTCGCGAGATCGTCGTGGAGACAGGCGTCGATGTGGTCGAGCCACTCTTGCCGCACTTGCCCTGGTTGATCAGCGTAGAGCAACAGCCCAGCCGCAAAGAGCTCGCCCACAGCAGCGCGATCACGGTCGTCGTACGAGCGGATGCAGAGTTCCATTGCGCGCTCCCTCGGTTTGGCGATTGTGATGCACAACGAGCGAAATCGTCCGAGACCTTCACTCACATGATGGTGTGCCGCCTCCAGCGTGGCGCGTATGGGTAGCCATGTCATGGTCTCCGTTGGCACCGATGGGTCTACTGCGGGTCTGTAATTGTGTACACTTTAGCGCCGGTGACTTTTTTCGGCCGTCCGACTTTTTGCTTTTTGATCTTGAGCTTGTAGGCTTCCATGGCCGCGTGTTCGTAATGCCGCTTTTCGTCGAGCCACTGGCGCACGCGCTTTTCGATCACGCGGACAGCGTAGTAGTCGTGGGCTTCGTACTCCATGCACAGTCGACTCGGTGAGTCCCCCTGGGTTGGGAGGTCCGAGAGCGCGTCGGGATCACCGGCGACTTCCTACAGGCCACAGCATGAGCGACTGTGATCTCCAATGGCATACGATGAGGAGACCTACCTCTTTGACCAACTCACGCGCCATCGCCAACAGCACGTCGCGGAAGTAGATCGTATTGTTGTCGTACACAGGGAGCGCCAGTCCGTCTGCCATAGCACAAACGTGAGCCAGACGTCTCCTATCCTATAAGCCCAGTCAGTACGTACGCATATAGGCGAGAAAGGCGGCACGGTCGGTCAAGACGTCTTTGCGCCCGAGCGGCTCTTCGAGCAGCGTAATGAGCGCGCGAATGCGGCGCAGCGCCAAGAACCCCGTCGCTGTCGTGTCCAGCTCGGCCCACTTGAGCTGAAACTCTTCGAGCATCTCGGGCTCAAAGAGCGGCTCGTCAGCGTCGTCGCTGTCTTGCGACTGCGACTGCGAAAAACTCTCGAGCACAATTGCGATCGTGAGGTTGAGCATGACGTAGGTCACAAACAGCGTGAACGAGCAAAAGTAGAGAAACGCCACGGGGCTCCCGCACCCGTTGAGCGGGACGCAGCCGTCAAAGTCGTTAAAGCCGCACATGGTCGGGTCGTACGGCGGGTCGTCGATGCAGTCGGTCGTGACGGCCAAGTCGTGCATGCAATAGTTCCACGCTTCGCCCGTCGCGGCGCGCAAGAGGAAGAGACACGAGCGCCAAAAGGTCTGGAAGTTCGCGTGCTCGTCAATGTTGACCGAGTGCTTGACTTTGGCGAAAAACTGCATGCCCATGGCTGCGTAGATAAAGAGCATGAGGAAGAGCAGCGACGCAATGTTGCTCAGGCCCGGGAGCGCGAGGTAGAGCGTGAGGAGGATCTGGCGGATGCTCTTGGACGCGCGGATGAGGCGCATGACACGCGCGACGCGGACCGCGCGCACGAGCATCGCGACCGACCGCACCGACGTCCCGGTCACGGCTTCAATGAGGATACTAAAGAGCGTGCCAGCGACCACAAAGAAGTCGAACTTGCTCCACGGATCGTCAAAGTACGCGCGCCCGTACGCCGTGATCTTGAGCACGGCTTCGGCCGTGAAGATCGCTGCAAACACCGAGTTGACGAGCGCAAAGGCGTTGGTCATCGCGGTCGGCTGCCCAAAGTACTGCGCGCCCATGAGCACCGTGTTGACGATGATGCAGATAATGATGAACCACTCGAACGCGCGGTGGCGCACGAGGTCGTAGATGAGCCCGCGCACGCGGTGCTTGGGCCGCGTCTTGCGCCGCTTGGGGACGACGCGCGACGCCGCTTTGCGCGCTTCGAGCCACCGCTTTTGCTCGTCCGAGAGCATAAAGTCTTGGCCAATGAGGTGCTTCATTTTGTTGAAGTTTTCGATAATCACGCCGACAAACAGGTTGACGACAAAGTAGCTCCCGACCATGATGTACGCGCAAAAGAACACGGACCAGTTCATGTTGTTGTCGCGGATCGGCTGCATGTCAATGTCGGTCGCGTCGACAGCCGCCATCATAATGTCGGCCCAGCCTTCGGTCGTCGAGATTTCGAAGAACGTGAGCAGTGCGTTGCCGACATTGTCAAAGTTCTCAGCGAGCACACGGTCCCACGTGGCGCCCCAGCAGCCGCAGACGTAGCGCGACGTGATCGCGCCCGAGAGCGTCGCGAACCCCGCGCACGTCGTGTTGACAAACCAGTCTTGCTGGTCGCTCGTGAGCGCAGACCACGGCACCACGGGCGCCGTGAGGAACGCGACTTGGTCATTCGAGAGGGCGTTGAAGACGTCGCCTTGGCACGAGTAGAGGAGCCCTTTGAGGTACGTCACGGCGATAATGCTGAAGATAAAGTAGAGCACGAGGCAGAGAAAGAGCACGTTCAGGACGTTTGGGATCGCTTCAAACAGTGCGTTCACGACCAGGCGAAGGCCGGGGCGGCGACTGATCATGCGGAGCGGACGAAACGTGCGGAGACCACGGAGCGACCGAAACGACTTGAAGCTCTTGCTGTGCGGATTGCCGTCGGTCGCGAGCATGATAAGCGACGTCACGACGATAAAGCCGTCGAGGATGTTCCAGCCTTTGCGAAAGTACGAGTCGGCGTTGGAAAACAGACCGAGCGCGACGATCTTAGCGACCATTTCGACGAGAAACACGGCGGTGAACGCGCGATCCATTTTCGCGAGCGCGCGCTTGAGCGACGAGTCGGGGTCTTCGAGCGGATTGTCGAGCGCGAGCGCAATTGACGACACGACAATGAGCGCGAGGATCACGCCTTCGAACCACGGGTGGATAATGAGCCGGTACGCCCATTGACGCACAGGATTCGACGCGTCGATAAAGAAAAAGAGCTTGCCGGACGGCTGCACGACGGCCTTGGGCGTCGCCGGCGGTGGTGTTGGCGGCTTGGCCTTGAGCGTTGATGGGAGTTTCTCCAACGCAGCGCGGCGGTCGCGGTGTTGGTCCGGCGGCGCCTTGGAGACGGCGCCCATGCGGCGCTTGTTTTGTCGCGTATCTTCGTCGAGTTCGCGCGCGATTGCGTCGTTCAGGTCGTCGAGGTCGAGTTTCTTCACGGCCTCTTCCTCGTCGTCGTCGTCGTCTTCCGGCACGTTTTCTTCGATCGGAGACTTTGTGTCGTCGCCGGTTCCAATGGGCCCGACGGAAAGTCGCCGCGTGGACGCATGCATGATCGGGACGACTTTGATGGACGCCATGCGCACTTGCATCGCTTGGAGCTGCTCGACCGACTCGCCACTCGCGCCAACGTCGTCAAAGTTGGCGAGCAAGAGCGCGAGGAAGAGGTTGAGCATAATAAACGTCCCGAGAATGACCTACGAGCGCGTTAGCGTCTGGAAGGTCTGTTATTGGAGACGCAAGAACACGTACCAAAATGATAAAGTAGACCGCCGCGCCAAAGCCGTTGCCGCGCATCGTGTCCATCATGATCGTGCTCCAGTTTTCGCCGGAAATGACTTGGAAGACCGTGACCGCCGACCACAAGAGCGTATCGAAGTTGTTTCGTGGGAGCTACATACAAACACCAAGTGAGACCGACGTCCAGCAGAGGTATCCGCTATGAAACGTACAGTGCCCTGCCAAAAGTCGACGCCGTTGCCGGGAATGAGGTACCCGTCGCCGTCGTATCGCATCGTATTCGCGAAGAACTGCATGCCAATGAGCGCGTAGACGTAAATGAAGAGGAAAAAGAGCACCGCAAAGTTGCCAATGCTCGCGACGGCGTGCACGAGGAGCGCCAAGAGTTCGCGGAACGAGCCCCAACTGCGCGCGAGTTTGAACACGCGAAAGAGCCGAAACGCACGCAGAATCGACACGGCGCCTTTGCGCGCCTGGGTGCCGCTGGTCATGAACGACGGCGGCGACGCGATGATCTCGAGCACGCTCATGGTCACGACGAACGCGTCAAACTGGTTGAATTTGTCGCGCACGTAGAGTCGGAGACCGAGGCCGACGAGCTTGAGGATCATTTCGAGCAAAAAGATGCTCGAGAACGCAAAGTTGATGATCTCCACGTTGGCGTCGAGCGACGCGGGCGCGGGATAGTGGTCGAGCGACAGCACGATCGTGTTAGCGAGGATCACGACGAGGATAAAGTGGCCAAACCACGGATGCGAGACAAACGCAAAGAGCTTGGGGAACCGCGGCTTGTCGCGCTGCGTCGCGAGCGCGCCTTTGAGTTTGGCCACGACCGCTGGCTCTTTCGGCGCTTCTTCTTCTTCGTCGATTTGAAACTCGTCGGAAATCACAGCGAGCAGCAAGTTCATGACAAAGTAGAACGCAATGACGAGGAGAATCACGAAAAAGAACGCGCCAACGACCGGCGGGCCGCTGTCCATCGTCATGTACATGACCGTCGTCCATCCGTCTTCCGACACGGCTTTGAAGATTGTGAACAGCGCCATGCCGAGGTTGTCAAACGTTGTGTAGGCCCAGTTGAGGTTGACGTTGTAGAGCGCCGAGTCCATGACTTTCGGGAGCGTGAAGCGCGGGTTGCCGTACGTGTCAAAGTTGGAGCCGCACGTGCGGCCGCGATGACACGTGTGGTCACCAGAGACACTGGCGACGACGCACAAGCGCAAGTCGTTGTTGTCGACCGGCCAAAAGCAGTGTTGCGGTGTGAACCACGGCGACGTTTCCATCGTGTAGTCGCCCGCGTGCGGATCGCCGTCCTCGAGCATCGGTGCTTGCGGTAGACACCGAAAGGCCTCGGGCGTCGCAAGCACTTGCGTGAGGTAGTCATCCGGCACGGGCCACACGGGCGTCGCGCCGTCCATGGGGAGCTTGATCGCAAACTCGGTGAGCCGACAGCGCTTGTTCATGTTGCCGCCAAAGAGCTGGATGCCGAGGATCCCAAAGATCGTAAAGACAAAGAGCTGGAGAATGAGGACATTGCCCAATGCCGGCAGTGCTTGGAGCAGTGCGGAAATGAGGCGCCGCATGCCTGGGATCATCGACAGTGACCGCAGTGGACGGAGCACGCGGATCGTTCGGATGAACGAGACGTTTGGGACATTCGGCACGACGCTCACAAAGCTCGAGAACACGACGAAAAAGTCGAGTTTGTTCCACGAATCGCGAATGTACGTGCCGTGGCCGCCGACAAAGCCAAACGCAATGATTTTGATCACGGCTTCGGCGGCAAAGAGGCTCGTGAACGGCAGTTCCGACTTTTCAATGACGTAATTTCGCATGGAAAAGCCCGGCACGAGCGTGTTGTTGACAAACTGGACGCCGTGACTCGCGGGATTGAGTTGGTTGTCGACGACATTGAAGTCGGAGAGTCCGATAATGATCGAGTTGGCGATAATTGCTGTGATGATGAAGGCGTCAAAGCGCTTTGATGTCGCGAGGCGAACGCAGAGGCGACGGAGCGGATTCGTGCGGGAAAAAACAAAGAGCGATCGCTCGGCGCCGTTTTTCTAGAGCAGAGAGAGCGATGAGGAGAACACGCGCTACGGTAGGACGCGACGGGCGACGTACCGCTTGGGCGCGCTTGGCTTTTTCCAACTTGCGGTTCAAGACCTCGAGCTGCGTGGCCTTGCGGTCGTAGATCCGCTGCTGGAGGTCCGATCGCTTGACCGGGAGATCACGCACCTCTGGCGTCGTCATTGTCGTGAAATGGGATACGTCACGCCGCGCTGATGGCGTTCTTGGACCATGAGCCAGGTCTATCGACAAACCCAACCGCCGCACGTATGATGGGACAAACAGAGTCCATGAATAGCAAAACCGCGCGTTCTATTTGCAGCAGGGTCTCGACTTTGTTGGGACTCACGCAGCGGTTTGCTTCATCTCTTTTTCATAGAACAGGACCTCAAAGCCTTCGGGCACAGTCTCCTTTTTGTAGTTGGTGTACCCCATGGCTTCGTAGAACCGATGGGCTTGGAGCATCGGACCGCCGGTCGAGAGCCACACATTCTTGACGTTGTGGGCCGCGGCCCAGGCTTCCAGTGTCGAAACCAAGAGGCGCCCGACGCCGTGGCGACGGTACTCGGCGCGCACCGACATGCGCCGGAGCTCAAACGCTTGGTTCGGCTTGCCTTCGAGGCCGACCATGCCCACGACGATCTCTGTCCCGTCGTCTTGTGTGTAGGTCGCGACCCAGTAGTGCCCTCCCGATGCCACGTAGACCGTGTCAATGTGCGCGAGGTCGCCGTTAATGCTCTCGTCAAAGTATGGTTGAAACATGGGATCAATGGCGCCCGGCGTCGGCGAGTAGAGGAGCATACCGGCCATAAAGAGCTCGACGACTGCGTCATAGTCTTTTGGGGAATACGAGCGGACGGCGAGGCGCTCGTCGGCGCGTGGAGAAAGAGACGACGCCATGGTGCTGCGACTGCTGTGAGTTGGGAGGGACGTTTCGTCGCGACTGCACAAGTGGGTGATTGGGTGGCATGGAATCAGAGCTGTTGCGATCGTCAACTGAGACCGTGGATGAAATGGCTACACAATTGATCATTGTTGTTCGATGCTGTTCTACTTGGCTGACTTGCGCTGTGTGATGTCGGGACCGGTCACAACAGTCAAGTGGATCGTACTGAGCGACTTCGGGTCATAATGCTCCGCGCCTTTGGCCCAATCGTACGATTTTGCGTACGCAAACACGTCGCCCATGGCGTTGAACCGGCCGACCGTGATCGCGTCACCCTTTTGAGTTGCGTACGACGGACGAGATGTCTTGAGCCGCTGACGCGCTGCAAGAGCCCAAAAGCAGTACGTCCCATCGCCACCGGTCGTGGCCATCGTGCCGTTCCGATGAAAGTGGAGACTATGGACGGGAAAGATCTGATTCCCGTCGCGGTGGCACTTGAACGCGTACTCCTTCTTCTTGTCCTTTTCTTCAACGTACATAACCGCACAACGGCCTTCGATCGAGCCGACTGCAAAGCCTGTGCCGTCCGGAAAGCACGCGATTGTGCGCGTTTGGTACTTGAGGTTGGACGTCACCGTCTTGTACACGACCGACGGCTTGCGCATGTCGAAAATGTCGATGCTGCGGTTCGCAGTCGCGACGACCAAGAGCGGAAACTTGACGTCCATGGCGTAGCAGCGCTCCGAGAGGTTCACAGTCGCCATGGGCGTCGGCGACCGCGTGTCCCAGTACTTGACCGTCTTGTCCCACGACCCCGTGACCACGCAGTTGGCT